>KK122513.1:423874-481087 GCA_000611955.2 Stegodyphus mimosarum
ACTGATGGTAAAACATCACTCAAAAACATTGTTAAATTGCATTTGATAGTGGTTGAAATAGATATTTTCATTGAAATATGATACCTGAAATTTTTCACAATTACAATACTTCCTTTTTATTTCATACAAGGAAGTAAAAAGTTTGAATCTTCACAATCAGACAACTAAACTAGAAAGCACAAAACACTCCCCAACCCCCTCTTTTTTGCACACTGTTTGCAATGAAAAGTTCTGATGTTACATAAGAATCTTTACTTTGAAACAAACTTATATTGCTTTAGACTGATGGCAAAATATGAACACTTTTTGATGATGCTTAAAGAATAATAAAATTATTCTAACTTGATACTACTGTGTTAAACAGTATTTTAAAATTAAAACAAGCTTTAAAATAGCCAAAAAAATTTGCACTTCATTTAATAAAATAATGATGATAAGAAATATGTTCTCTTGGAAAATGTTAGTTTTCTGTACTAATGATCTTTATATCTCAATTTATTTTTGATCATGAACATTTAAAGAACTTTACTTAAACATTTTAAAACAGACAGATGATTTACATTAATACTTACCAATCTATTACTATAAAGTGAATGTGAGCTTTATCATATCATATTACTTTTATTTAAATACAATTATTTTTCAAGAAACTGCAGCAAAATTAAGAAATTTTACAAGAAAGATGAATCATACCTTTTGATAAAAATTCTGCAACTGATGTAGCATGTATAAATCTAAATATCGCATCTTCCTAGGATCAACACTATGCTGTTTATCATTAAAGCGATCAAGACATCCCAAGAGAAATTTGAAAGTATTACGTATCTAAAAATACAAAGCAAACTTTTAAATCATTCACAAAAAGAAAATATAATTAAAAAAATTAATGCTAAATTCTAAATAATGAAATTTATTAAAGTTCTTTGGACTGCTATTATAAAGCTACAATATAAATTCTAGATTAGTGCATAAATTTTTGATTAATTTTTAAAAAACATGGAATATTCACCAATTAGTACAGAACTTTCTTCAAAAATCAAAACTTCTATGTGAGGTTTGGAATTCAGATTAGGATCAATTAACAAATATAAAAGGATAAAATGGTTTACACTTATTAGCATTTATGAAGGCCAAATTATATCCATACAAAAAATGTGCATTTATTTTAGAAATTTGTAGACTTTTAAGAGTGTTTTGTTACACCATAAAAATGATATAAAAATCACCTTTGAAAAACATTTTTTTTTCCTTTTTAAATTTCTAATGGCAGATTACAAAGAGAACTGTAGACAGAACAAGCAAAGATGGAAAAAAAAGGAAGAGGGGGGGAAGAAAAAGAGAGAGTTCACAGTGAGTTATCCAAAATTAAGTGCATGGCAATAACTCAGATGTCAGACACCCATTTCCTAATGACGATTGTATAGTTTACAAAGTGGGGTTGATATAATATTCATTAGATGCAGATGTTTTAAATATAATTTCCATGAAGGCCGCAGTTATGAACACAAAGGTTCACAATTCAGTATTTGCTTACAAACTAGGATGCTTCTAATTTTCATTGATAAATGGTGCCATCATAATAACCTATTATGAAAATTTACAGAACAGATCCTTACAGTATGCATAATGTAATCTACACTATTATTGCCTCTAATTAAAAAATTCATGGTCAGATTATGATGACTGCATATTAAAGAAAACTGACTGATTACAGGATATCACTCACTATATTGCTTTGCAAGGCAAAAGTAACACACAAAACTCTTAACTACTTGACTTAAATGGTATGCTCTATAAAACACAAAAATTGGATTTTTTTTTTTTAAATGTAGGGGAAAAAGTCACTGAAATTTCTATGAAAAAAAAGTAGCTTTGATTAACCAGTCTCTGGTTGGTAAGTACTAATTTAGCTAATTAATCATTAGATGATTTCAAAATTCCATGCCTGATTTTTCATGGAAGGTGGAAACATAGATGCACAATAACAATGGTATTTATTTCATCGTTATAGACCTCTGGACATGCAGGTACATGATGTAAGTACTAATTTAGCTAATTAATCATTAGATGATTTCAAAATTCCATGCCTGATTTTTCATGGAAGGTGGAAACATAGATGCACTATAACAATGGTATTTATTTCATCGTTATAGACCTATGGACATGCAGGTACATGATGTATCATTTTAGAGACTGACATCACTGAGTGAAGTTCATTTGTTTATGCAAAGATTATATCAAAACAGAGAATGAAAAGTTATTCCATGTATGTAATGTTCAATCTTGAGATTTTTCAAACAAACAAATAAAAACGAAACAAAACAATATACAGTACAAATTCTGAGGACGTCCAATACATGGAATAAGCTAAAATCCGGACCTCAAAGTCTATATTATACACATATTGAACCATTTTTTTCCTCATAATAAAACACGCAGAGAGTTCCGATTCTTAATCTCACTACGGCACTAAATAAAATATCTTATTATTGAAGAAATAATCACTTTAGCATAAATTTGTGGAATCAATAATTTGACTCCTTAGCTACGTATCTGCTTGGCATACATCTCAACCAAAACATATTACATAGAAACACTGTTGATTCTACACTAACTAATATTTTATATCCTTGATGCTAACCTGGCGAATCATTATTTATTACATTTTTCCTTCATCATCGCATGTTTATCAACCCATGACAATATAAATAATGACTCATGCAGCGATGCCCCAACAATTTTTTTTTAATATTAGTAATTGAATAATGAAGAATATGGTAATCTTTTCTGTTGACATTACGCTTGATGCCAATCACAGATTGAATGCACTAAGTTAAATGCACTAAGAAATGTTGATGAGGAAAGATTTAACAAAAATTTCATGTGCTAAAAATAGATTTTGTTTATGATACTCATAGGTCAAAATATTACATTTAGTGCTACCTGAATTAAGAATAACTGATTTGTTATTCACATAAAGTCACATGGCCACACCGGTCGGCAAAATAGGGAAGAAAGAGTAGTTAACAGAAGTTCTTCATTATGATGACAATGCCCCAATTATTAATCAATTAACAGACAGTGAAATCTGTAGTACGGTTATAGATCCAGAAAATACCTCTACCGATAGTGAAGAAAGTGACAGTTTCGATTGGCAAATTAGTCGGAATTCTTGACGCAGCAATTACAGGACTTGAACAATAGACTTTTGTAACTGAACAAGAAATTATATATGCATATAGAATTAAAGAGAAAGTATTAACATAAAACAACTTACATTGAAAGAAATGTTTAATAAAGTTAATGTTTATTTAAATATTAAGTTTTTTTTTTGTAAATTTTGATAAGTAAATGCTTTATTATTTCATATTTTTAATTTTATAATTTCTACATGCCATCTTACTAGATTTAAAATGATGATCTAACATCCAGAAAATTTCAAATCTGGGATCGCTGAAATCCCAATGAGCCTGGATCTCGGACTTTGTACTGTAAAACAAAAAAACAAAATTTATTGTTCTTAGCAATAAATCTCTTACTGTGCTTCTGTTTATATCACAGTAAAAAAATTATTTTAGAGATTTCAGAAGGATGATTTTAAATTATTTAAATTATAGGAGAAATCCACTTTGGACAGCCTTTCAATAAAAATGAATATGTTATGCCTCTTCAATAGAAAAAAATGCAAAGATTACAACTGATGAAAATTGCTTAGAGGGTTATGAATGATAATTTGCTATCATTTCACCTTAGGAAATTGCTATAAGGCCTGTGAATAATAATTTGTCTGCATTTGACCTTTTTTAAAAACTTAGGGTTCACTTCCAGACTTGATACGTGGGTGCTGCATCATTTGACTGAAAATAAGAGGTTGGATTATGTGTCTGCAGCCATTTCTCTGCTCAATATGATAAAAATGAACAATTTTAAAGTCAGGTCATATAAAAGGTGGTGAAAATGGATCCTGTGTAAAGACCAATAACATGAAAAGAAGCTGAAAACATACAGATGAAACTGCAGAAATCATTAAAAATGCTGCCTCTTCTTTAATGATGGTATTAACTGTCTATTTGGTGGGATTGCAGGGCAATTATTATTATTTTGAGCTTCTCCAATTGGGTGAAACAATCATAGTAAACTATGAGTAAGCTAAATATGGAAATTCAAGAAAAGTATCCAGTTTTGGTCATTAAAGAAACACATCAAAATCCATCATGATACATACTGTTGAAGTGAAGCTGTAAAAATTTAAGGAATTACTATAATACAAAATTCTCCAGCAACTAACATATTTTCCAGACCCTTCATATTTTCATATGTGACAACATTAGCAGAATGACTTGGCATCAAATTTGATTCTGCAAGTGCTGTCAAAAACTGTCTCAAACTTCCTTTGCAGAAAAACTAAGCGGTTTCTATAAAGAAGAAATTCATATGCATATAAAACAGCAGAAGATTATTGTAGAAAATAATGGTGACTATAGCACAAATAATGAAATCTCTAATGGTTATTACAGTACATATCAAGAAATCTCTGTCTTTCTTTCTCTCCATTCCTGAGCTATGTCTGCTTGCATTTTAATTTTAAATACACAAAATTTTGCTATTATTTAAAATTGAAAAAATAATCAACTTTTACACACCTGCATTTTTTTTAGGCCATATTTATTTTAAATTCATTTGGGCTTGTTAAACTAGTTAAACTGATGTTACTAAAATGAAATAATTTTAAGCAGCTTAAGAATGGAAATAAACAAATAAAAGTTTTTCATGCTACAATATATTTAAACTGCAATTCCCTTAAAATTATTGGCATAAAAAGTGAAATCAAGTTTAATTTTTATATTCAGTCAAAAGAAAATACATTTTAGCCACTAGCACAGCATTTTTTAATGATTTTGTATAAATACTACTTTAATTACTATTTCCCTAATTATAAATACTTGCAATTTTAACTTTTTCTCATTTGAAAGGATAGAGTAGATGAATCATCTGCAACACAAAAACTTATTTTTATTATATGCTTGAAAGCTACAATATCAAAACCTGTTATCTATAATACTTACTACTTAAGGTAAAGTATGTAGTATAATACTTTACCTTAAGTACTTATACTTTACCTTAAAACTTATGAATGTTGATTCACTTTTTAAATTGTTGCCACCAAATATTATCGCCCTGTATTATATTTAAAGAAATTAAATAATAAAGATTCTGCATAGATGTATGTATGTTTCTCGCATTGTGATAAAAGAACGGTATGTAGAGCCATCAAATTTTGAATAACATATGTTTTCACCCGAATATGGGCATCTGGAAGTCCAAATTTGGAATTTGTTTTATTATCTATTTCATATTTTGTACAGCATGTATGAATTTTTGATTAAGAAACTCAACAATTTCAAAGATAGCATTGGCAACACTGTACAGAAAAAGAAAAATATTTTTATCTCTAGCACGTGAGACTGTGTATGAGAAATTCTAAAGATATCTCTTTTAAATATTTTGTGATATTGCTGTTGAATTTAATTTTATGGTTTAAGTGTGAAGAAAATAAAGGTAACATACGAAACATTAAAAAAAAATGCTCCTTTGGGCGTAATATAAAATTATTTTTTCAATCTAATTATTAGTATTATTATTTTAATCTCTTGTTGTAGCTTTAGATATCGAAAAACAATGGCTTTCACTGCGTTTTTTAATAGCTAGATACGAATAAATTTCTTCGAAAAGAATGCAAGGATCTTAAGTTTGACTAATGTTTATTTTATTTTAAAACTTTACTATATCTCTTACTTTCCACTTCCGGCTAGAATTAACGTGTGAATATGTTTATGCAAATTGTACTTGCTAATGTTTAAGTATTTAAGATGTGGCTTTTTGCCAAGAGCATAATAGAAGGAGAGAAAGTGAGCCATCTTGCCACGAGTCCTCACAAGAGGTTGCCATCAGTTACTGCCCGCCTTTAAGGCCAGAGGTTTTAATCCTCTTGAAAGCTAAAGATGTATTGTAGTTTTCCACAGTTTGCATGCTACAGACATAGTAATTTAAAAGGCCAGTCTTAGTGTTAGTGATCTGTGTAAAATATTAAAAGTTAGCTCTTATTTCAATTTTAGTTAGTAGTCTTGTATTTTTACATTCAGACCACAAGTGGTTGGTCTTTGTATCCCGGAGTGCGGGAACGTCTGTGAATACATAAAAAAAAAAATAAATAAAATAAAGGGTAATTTTAACCCTTCTCATCTTGTCGTCTTTGCTACTCCATAGGACATAGTTTGCAGTCAACTCACTGTCAGTCAGGGAACATCATGTTCCTCAAACAAATAAAAAGGAATACGAGTCCTGATAAGAATACAAACATAGCCTTCCATCCATTACTTCTTTAAAAGTGCCATTTCGCATGAAAACAAAATTTTCAAGCAGCAGACGATAATTTATACTTCCAAAAATATATCTGCAGTTAAAAAAAATTCCAAGCAAATGATTTTTTTAAAAACTTTTACTTATTAATTTGAGCTGTTAATTCAGTTGCAGTTTGAATGTTCTTATGTGGTGGTTATCAATCGAGCGTTTTTTTTCCCTGTGTGTTTTTGCCATTTTTCTACATATAGATACGTTAGATAACAAATTGCTATGGATCTGTGATGTTGAGAGAGGTCAGTGAATGTACACTTTGCAAAAAAAAAAAAAAAAAAAAGGAGGGGGGACAGTTCTATATCTTCCGTTCTACCGATTGAGGATATTCAACTTGCGTTTTTCATGTCTCAAAAGAATGACTTAGATTATGTATTAGATTTATATACAGCATTGTTCTAACATAAATTCAATATAAAAGTAATTAAAAGTAAATTAATAAACCCAAGACTTGTGCTAATGCTGCAAAGTAACAAACCAATAATTCACAATAAATTATAATAAGAAAACTTTCCATATACCATCTCCAAGAAACAGAAATTAAATTTAAAATCATCATCGAAAAGGTATTTGTCAGAATTTTAGAAAGAATTAATAATAGAATTTTCTAGTCCTCCTTTACTTTAAAAACAGCTAAGGAAAAACTTAAATCGCAAAAATCAAAAGTAAAGCTTTTTAAAGTATTGAAGAACCAGTTACTGTTGATAGCAGATTAATTGACTTATCAAGGGGATAAATCAATCTACCATCAATTAAGAACAACTAAAATAAGAGAGAGTGTTTCATCTTACTTCCAAGTAAACATCAAATTATTTGCTAGATTCAAATCATAATTCACAATTGATATTCAATCAAGTCCACTTAAACCAAAAGAATCCTGTTATAAAGCAAATAATCTTTAAAATTAAAGTTTCTCAATAAGAGCACAATTAAACTGAACGAGATGCTTACTTTAGAACACATATCCCCTACACTCTCTTTCCATTTCAAATACAAAAGTATAAATTCAAGAACAAATTTGAAAAAATTTAAAAAATTATAAGAAGACTAATCCTTAACTGGTTTTAAAGCAACGAAGGACTAGAAAATTTTATTTAAAAATTTTTTTTTAAATTCTGACAAATACTTTTTCGATGATGATTTTAAATTTAATTTCTGTTCCTTGGAGATAGTATATGGAAAGTTTTCTTATTATAATTTATTGTGAGTTATTGGTTTGTTACTTAATTATTTATTTGTTGGTTAGCTTTAGCGTAAGTCTTGGGCTTAAATTTACTTTTAATTATTTTTATATTGAATTTATATTCAAACTAATAACAGCTTTTAGTGCTGTTTTAGTAACAACTTTCTCTCTGTGTATTATCTCCAAGATACTTTAGAGTTTTGTCGCCAATTTAGGCTAAACTTTCTTAAATAGAAAACTACAAATTACGACAACCCTTTTACTTCCATCACTTAATATTTGCATTCCAGTCATTTGGTTTAGCAGGCAAGTTGGTTAATTTTTGCTTACTAGTTTGATTTTTAAATTTGTTATTTACTACAAGTTTTTAACTTTTAATTTTATGGATTATTTAATTTTTAGTCTTCTTATAATTTTTAAAATCTTTTTCAAATTTGTTTTTGAATTTACACTTTTGTGTTTACTTTTGTATTTGAAATGGAAAGCAAGTGTAGGAGATATGTCTTCTAAAGTAAGCATCTTGTTCAGTTTGTGTTCTTAAAGAGAAACTTTAATTTTAAAGATTATTTGCTTTTTAACAGCATTCTTTTGGTTTAAGTGGACTAATACATTTATTTTGATTGAATATCAGTTATGAATTATGATTTGAATCTAGCAAATAATTTGATGCTTACTTGGAAGTAAGATGAAACACACTCTTTTATTTTAGTTGTTCTTAATTGATGGTAGATCGGTTTATCCCCTTGATAAGTCAATTAATCTGCTATCAATAACAGTAACTGGTTCTTCAATACTTTTAAAAGTTTCACTTTTGATTTTTGCAATTTAAGTTTTTCCTTAACTGTTTCTAAAGCAAAGGAGGACTAAAAAATTATATTTTTAATTCTTTTTAAAATTCTGACAAATACTTTTTCGATGATGAGTTTAAATTTAATTTCTGTTCCTTGGAGATGGTATATTGAAAGTTTTCTTATTATAATTCATTATGAGTTATTGTTCTAACATAGGTATTTTGACATAAAATCGAACTTTTTCTCAAATGACATGCCAATGTTTTCTATGTTTCGGTTCTATGAGTCATATTATGCCAAACTGCCAAGTTTTGAAAAAAATCACATGAGTAGTTTTAAAAAATTAAGCTCTCAATGTTAATTGAAGCTGAAATATATTTATTAATATCTCTTTTTTAATTAAACTAATTTGATCCTTTCTTCCAGAATTTGAAATTTGGGCTGAATCCAAATATAATTCGCACATTTGTTATGATTTATTTTTAAAATTTGTATTTTTAAATATTTTTCTAAATTTTTTGAAAACTTTGTTGTATTATAAAATTTTTAACATCAACTTAAAGCAGATGTATTTCTAGGCACATTTGCAAAAAATTAGTTTTGAATTTAAAATTTCCTATGATATACATGAATTTACATATTGGCGTGTTTTGAAATTTGGCATATTCATTACAAGCGATAATAAAGCCAAATGTGGTTTATGCACTTTGTTAAAATTATTTGAAAGTAATGAACATGACCTATTTTCGACTTGTATACAATGAAAAAAGGAAAAGAAAATAGGTTGCTATAAATTAAGAAGTTTGCCAAGTGAATTATTCTTAGTGAAAACTGAAAAAAAAATCAAGATAAATTTTTAAATTTATCCAAACATTTTGCACAAAATTTTACAAAATTTAATATTTAGGCATAATTTGAGACATAGAATCTAAATATGGAAAAAATGACATGTCATTTTAGAAAAAGTCTGATTTTGTGTAAAAATACCTGGATTAAAACAATGCTTTATATATCCGAAGTTGCGCTTTCGAGACATGAGAAACACAATTTGAACTTCGTAAATCAGCCCAGTAGAACGGAAGACATAGAACTGTCCCTTCCTTTTTTTTTTATGCAGTGCACATCTATATTTATTACTTTATTGGAAGTGCAAGGGAAATGTGCCATGATTGAATGGTGTATGAAAGTTGGTTTGATTGCTACTGTTTTGTTTGTCTGAAATGTGGTGATAATATGCATAAGTGTAAGGGAAAGGGAAGTATGGATGGGTTTGAATGGTGATGTAGAAAGCAAGGAAAATTGAATATGCATGTTGTTTGTAGGAGTATAAAGAAAGGTTTATAGTTTAGTTATAGCCATTTGAGTATATGTGATATTTTGAGGAATACAAGATGTTGGTTTTTGAAAATGGGGAATGAATCTGATTCAAGAAGTGACAGTGCACGAGCATGCTGTTGTTGATTAGTTTATGTTTTGCAGAAAAGTGTGTGTGACTGTGATAAATGATAATGCTCTGATTTATGGTTAAAGGAGTGATAGTTGAAGTGGATGAGAGTAGTTAAAAAATATGAAGTAAGGAAGAGGAAAGCCTGTGTATGGTCACTGGCTAGTTGGTAGTATACAAAGGGGAATGAAGAGATGTTTTTTTAGAGAGGTTGAGAATAGATCAAAGGTGAGTTTGGAGACAGTGATAGTTGAATGGGTATTACTGGGATCAACTGCGGTTTCAGACTGCTGGAAGGCATTTGGTGGGCTAAAAAATTTAGATTATGGCCACCTGACTGTCAAAAACATTTCGTACTTCAGGGATCCCGAGATGGATGCACACACTAACTCCATATTCCACACTTGGTCTGGAATCAAACGTCATTTGCATTGCAGTACAAACCACATAGATGGCGAATTTGATTCAACTTATAAAGATTTATCTGCCAAAAATGGTGGATAAAACAGAGTAAATTTTCTTAAAGATGGTAGTTCAGGGAGATCCCAACCTGACATAAATTTAAAAAAAAATTATAATATTAATAAAAAACCTCAAAAAGACTTTCCATTTTTCCTGAAAAGGGTAAGTTAAAAATTTTTTCTTTGGTGTTTCTTTTTAAAGTTGCTTATTTTTAATATTTTGTTATCATTTTGGCTCAATCCTAGAAGATGGACAAAGCAATCAATGCAGTGCACTATGCTGAATTTGCACAACTCTCTGATGTCTTTTAAGTGAAAAGAGATCCTGTGTACATGGTAGCCAAAGTAGTGCGCAATGCCAAGTTTGTGCAATTCTCTGATTTTTTTTAAGCGAAAATAGATAGATGTGTATATGGGCAAAGCCAGTGTAGTGTGCAATGCCGAGGTTGTGCACGATGCAAAGTTTGTGCAATTCTCTAAGTGAAAATAGATCGATGTGCACATGGACAAAGCCAAGGCAATGCGTAGTGGCGAGTTTGTGCAGTTTTCTGATTTTTTTTAAGTGAAAACAGATCGATGTGTACATGGACACTGAGTTTGTGCAATTTTTTATGCTTATCAAACAAATGTAGATAATTGTGCTCATGGGCAAAGTGAGGTTGTATGCGATGTGGAGCGGTAATGTAATGTATTTTATGTGCAATGTTTAACATATCGTTTTGTGTATTTTAATTTGTATTGTTGTTTTAATTGTAAATTATATTTTAGAAATGTTTTTCATTTATTTAAATTGTATCTTTAATTGTTTAGTTTTGATATGTTGATAATGCTTTCCGACTTACGATAAATATCAATAGTCCGACTATCTACTCAACAGTAGCAAAATTGCAAAATTTCACCCTACAAATAACTTTTACCTCATTATTTTGATACGTAGTGTTTCTTATCATAATTGCATTGCACTTGATAATATGAGTTCATTGATTGCGACCGGAAAACGTTGCCGTTGCTATTCGATATTCTCGAGTTTCTGTAACTGTAACCCTGAGCGCCCCTGTGTTACCATTATGATAATATGAGTTCATTGATTTTGTGTGTGTGTGCGTTCCAAATTTAGTAATCTTAGTGTTCCAAATTTGTAGTATTTATTTTCTTTCAGTGTGAGAAATTAGATTATTTTATTTATGAATGTGTAGAAGTCTAGTATGCCTGAGAGAACACGAGGTGATTTAGAAATTTAAGAAACAGGGATATGAAAGCTGTGATGCTGATATGCAATAAAAGATATTTTAAATTTTTTTATTAATGTAAAGCTTAAAATTTTTAGAAAATATATTTTATAAACAGAAATACAAGTAAACTTACTTTATTCAAATTCTCAGCACATTCTTCTATTATTTTAATTTTTACAGCAATATTATCATGCTGACAAGCATGAGAAGCTATCCACCAACGTAAAACATCAACTCCAAATGCAGGGAATTTTCTAGCCTTAAAAAATTTAAAGAAACTAAAAGTTGGTAAGAACAGTGAGATGCAAGGCTATTAGATATCTGAATGGTTATAACACAGCTATAATACATAATATACAAAGAGATAAATAAGATTTTATAAAATACTAAAATTTAAATAATTCAGTATTTTTAAAACAGTAATTTCTTTCAAACATAGAAAAGTATTGAAACACTTAAATTGGAAAAATCAACCAAAATACTAAAATTTAAATCACTCAGTATTTTAAAATAATAAATTTAACAACTGTAATTTCCTTCAAATATACAAAGTACTGAAATACTTGAAAGGAAAAATCAAACCAAATTTGAATATAACAAAATTTTTTTAAAAAAATGCCATTATCTTTAGCAATTATTATATTTAAATACTAATAAATAATACAACAATGAGAAACTTTAATTTAGAAACAATGTTCCTAGTTTAATCCATGTTCATAATGTTTGTTGTGTGCATCTGTAGCATAACTGCACACAGCAAACATTATGATACTTACCTGCAGGGATTAATGTTTTCCAACTGCAAGTTCAGATGCCAAAATATATTACAATTATTTTAATGCCTAATCTGGAACAACACAGAGATGCTTCATATGAAGAATAAGGAATACTGCAGTAAATTTAAATCTTTTCATTAAAAAAAATAAAAAACAAATCTAATTTTATTTGCATAAAAATTATGATAAACTCATTTGCATTTATCTTATTAACACTTTGAAGATATCATTCTATTACAAATGAAAATATGAAAGCATACTGTTGCCATTATGATGCAAAAAATCTTTTAATTATTAAAAAGAATTAGTAAAAAAGTTTGTTTGTAAAGTAAAAATGTTGTTTAATTTGTACTTCTTAGAAACATTTTGCAAAAAGTATTATTTTATATTATTAAATATGATAAATAAAATATATTTATAACACCCTTTAATATATTGATTGAAAATTTTCTAACTTTACTTCCATGTATTATTATTTACATTCAAAGTAAAATCAATCAATTATGAGGAAATTTTATGATACAAAAATTGTAATTTTCCATACATGTTGCCTTTATTAATCTTATCCAAATGGACTCTTTTATTTTGATTTTTCTCTATCTAAGCTACTTCATATTTTTCACTTTATTCATTAAAAGAAAAAATATGGAAACAAATGCTACAGCTTTAAAAATTGAAATTCTTTCTGAATTTTAATTTTATACAATTGAATTATTTAATACAATGAGTTAGTAGGAATAAGTATAATTTTTATTAAAAAAAAGTGAAATATCTGTGCAATTTTATATGTCTTTTATTTATTTATTATTTTTTAACATTTTAAATGATAAATTTCTCCTTTAGATTTTATTATCTGAAACTTCCAGAATTGAAAGTTTTTTTACTACTAATTTTTTCAATCTATAATAGTGCATTAGTTATAACATTCAGAAAGATCAAAATAATAATCACAAAAAATGCATTTACCTTAGAGCCAGAAATGATGTCAGCAGGAGATATTACATTTCCTTCTGATTTTGACATTTTGCGACCATCAGCATCAGTTGTGAATCCATGAAGGACAAGTGTTCTAAATTTTAGTGATTTACCTTTAATATATATTTATGCAGAAAAAGCCGAAAATAACTAATTCAATTTCAATATATTACATTCAAGTATCTATAGAAAATTCTGTAGATAACAACTATCAGCTTGGAACTAAATATTATATAAATAAAAATATGTTAAAGGCTTAAAACTTTACACATTAAAATTAACATAGGTGAAACACTGATAAAAATTAAGATGCCAAGCTAGAAAGGTGTGAGTGTAGACCACATTTCAACAGTCACAAGCTTCCACATTTCAATGAAGCATACCTTCAGACTGATCACTATTCAAAAGTCACAAGCTTCTCATTTGTTTGATACAATATTCATAAAAAAGTTTCATAAAGTATAAAAGGCTACCTTTTATATAAAGTATAAAAGGCTACCTTTTATACTTTATATATTGAACTTGTATATTGATTGTGAAAAACACAAAATCTTGAATTATTGGGATTCTACTACACTCTTGTTGAGCTACTACACCTAACAGGCAATAAAATCTACCATCACCTTATGGTATTGCCTGCAATTTCCCAAACTATACCAGAAAGTGCTATTCTGTGACATATTAGACATGGTGGATTCATGAGACAATAACAGAATCTTTAATGCAATAACAGAATAGACATTGTACTGTATAGTGATATACAAGCTGTAAAGGCCTTACATCAGTGGTGCAACAGTATACAAACATTACATTTTATCAAAAACTAGGCTATCCCATGGCCGAAACTCTAAGACAGTGGTTTTCAAACTCTGTGTCATGGGGAGCTATGGCCTCATTACAGGGATGCCAGAAATATTGTAAAAGCACCCTGTTGCTTTATTTTAGCAGTGCATGATGGCTCTCCCGTGGTATGTTTTATCATGCACTATTGAATTATGGCAAGAATTTTTTGTTTTCCATAAACAGGAAGGATACAAAGATGTAGAAGATTTTGCTGATGCCTTAATAAAACTGACCTACTTATGCAACATTTCTGAAAAGCTGAATTTCCTTAATCTTTCTCTGCAAGGGAAAAAAAATGTATCTTTTGAAGTAAATGGAAAAAATATCAACCTATATATATATATAACTCAAACTATGGGGAAGAAAATTGAATAAAAATGCAGGTAAAGATTATTTTTAAATACTGCAACAAATCTTGACCTCAAATGAAGTTACTCTTTATTAAGATATAAAAACCCTGTTTGAGGACACTTATCAAAGCTAATTATCTGATTTGAGAAATACTTTCAAAATGAAAAGTTCAATAGGTTTGCATGGATTTAAGATTCATTTAACACTAGTGCTATATGATTTTATTTTTGTAGAAGACAATCTTAATCAAGTTATCTTGCATCATCAGTTTGAAAGCAAAATTTGGCAGCATGGAATTGTCAGAATTCTGGATTTCAATAAAAGATAAATATTCCTTTCAAGGCTTAGCAGAATTTAATTACATTTTTGACATTGTATTTGTGCAAAGCTCGGTTTTTGGTAGTCAGTGTAATAAAAAGGAAGTATACAGCAAAAATTAACATGGAAAAGAAAATAAGGGTGGGTGTGTTGAGTTTATCTTCATGATTTGAAAAAAATGTGCAGTGATTTGCAGGCTTATCTACCACACTGATTATGAATTTAATGTTTATAAAGTAAAAAAAAAAATGAAGATACACAAGTTTTATTTATTTATTTTTTTTTAAATCTCTTACATATGATTAGTTATACATTTACTTATGGTAGGGTGCCATGGAACAATTTTAACTGAAGAAAAACACTTGGAAACCTACAGATGATCTGCCAAGAACAAATGCAATGCAAAATGTACCATTGGTTGCAATAATTGTTCATGGTAGATAGGGAATCTGTTGATAAAGTATGCATGCAGGATATTTAGTACTGGTTAGAATTGGGCAAAACATTCAGAAATGCAATTATCCTTGAAAATAATTTCTATGCAATTGATGAAACAGCACAGAAATATGAATCCATCAGTTTTGAGGACAATTAGACAAAGGCCCCTTTTCTTCAGATGCAAAAATGTTTTAAAAAAATATATAGATAAGATTGCTGTTTTGTTTAATTTAAAATTTTATAGTGGTGTGTTTTCCTCCCAATTTGATCCTTTCTAAGTTTTGTGTTTTTTCAAATGATGGTCCAGCTTGCATAAAGGCGATGGCATCTTTATGAAGTTCTGCCCTAACCCCATCTTCATACACCTTAATTTTGCCCTTTAGGAAAAGTCATATGATTGACTCCAGTCATCAAACTCCATGAATCCTTCCAGAAGTCATGTTAATGCTAGCATCATTTCAGTGTGGCCCATGAATATTATTTCAAAAATGGATATACAAAACAGGAATGTGATGTAAGATATGGATCAACACACATGACATCTAAGAAATTATTGACTCTAACAAGATATCTAAGCTGTGTGCAACAAAATCTACAGTCTATTTTATTTCATGTCTCATTTTTTAAACATCTTTCTCTATTTTTTAATTATGATTACAGTGCAACATTGACTAGAATTTGTCTATGCTTTACATTAGTGGCTCCAAGCCTAAACTATTAATATGTACTTTTTGCTATTTTTATTTAAATGCATTTTCTAGATTGTTTGAGGATACTTAATATCATGCTAAAGACAGAAAAGACATTTTCAGAAGTGTAGGTAAAAGAAATTCAATAGATTCTTGATTGACCTGGATAACAGATACTTCCTTATTATAGTGACCTACAAAATTTAATTGTTAATCAACTGAGATTTAACATGTAGTGAGAGATATAAGAACACATGGTAAGATTTCAGCAAGATATCTGAATTCATCAGTGACTGAATCTTGGGGAGCACTATAATAAGGAAATACCGGATAACATTAAGGAATGTTCACAGTTAGCCCCAAACCCCAGCTCATCCAACAGTAGTTAGAAAAAATACGATTTATTTGGAGAGTAAATTCTGAGGATTATGTATATTAAATAAGCATTCAAATCAAGAACAATCTTCAGAACAGTAAAAAACAATGCTTTTGTTTGTATTATTGTATTTCAGTAGGAGTCAATGGTAACCAAAAGATTAATAGCTATGTATATAAGTTATTTTTGAAATTTAGGAATTTATTTTTAACGGATGCTTTAATAATATTCATGTACTTAAATTAAATATTGTTGTATATAAAAATAATTCCTAAACAAAGTAAAACCACCTGTCATTGCTGCTATTATCTCATACCATTTTTTTTCTAATTTTCACATTCCTCATAGAAATTTGACTTTAACTGAAGGTTTGTGACATTAATTTTTCTAACATTTTACACTAAATAAACTTAACTACCTTTTTTAGACAAAGCCCAATTATTCTGCAACAGAACTGACAGTATTATATAAAGTCACAACCTAATTTTTAACTAGTTTTTTTTTTTAAAGCTTCTCCTTTAAATGCATTCACTTCAAAACAATTATTTTACAGATTTGTGGTTTTGATAGGTGCTTAAGATATACACTGCATTTTACCACTTTCAAACACTAAACCAGAAGTAATAATTTAAATAACAAAAATTTGAAATAGCTTTATAATTAATTAATATGATGGAATATTTAAATATATGTGTGAAATAAAAAATAGAGATAAACCATAGCAATATTTTTATCCCGAATTTTTATGTAAATGTTTTATATACATAAAAAATGAATAAAAAGATAACCTAATATAACTACTTACTTATTGATGCAACCACCTTAGTAAAAGTTGCCAAACTTTCAGAATGTAGGAAACTCTGGCAGCCATGTTCAAAACTGTTCTTCAATCAAGCAACTTTGCCATTTTATTATGCACTCTTTTTGTTGTATTCCAAATCATAGAGGTTTTCATTGAGAAACCATGCTATTTTTTTTGCCTTAATATTAAAATATGAGCTTGTGGAATTTGTCAGCATTGGAAGGACTACAAAAATATAGTATTTTACATCAAAATCATTAAATGGAATAATGATGAGGTTTGTTTGGTAGATAGCTGCACAATGCCGAGTTTATGCAATTCTCTGATGCTTTATGAGCATAAACAGATTGATGTATATGTGGGAAAAACAGCACAAAATAATCACAGAAGTTTTTTGTGGAAAATGTGTTTAATTTTTTAATGCAAGATATAATCCTTATTTAATTATTAAAATTTGTATTTTAAATTCCTAAAGTGTGTTTTACAATAAATATTGTAGTTCAATGCTCTTTTAAAAGGAAATCACAAAAACCATCAACTTATCTGTTAAGTAACTTTTACCTTTTCATCTGCAAAAAATCACCATATTGAGTCAAGATGATTACATTAATGTATTAAGTACTATAAATGATAATGTGTATCTAATGTAAAGTGACCACAAATCTTGGTTTGTGCAGGACAATTGTGAATTTTACACAGTTGAAGTGGTGTGTTTCATTTTAGGGAATATCTCAAAAAATTTTATGGATTTAATATTCTTAGTAATGTAAATAGTTACTATAAATGTTACAAGTTCCACTCCATAGAAATATTTATGTTGGAGCAGAATGTAAATATTACATTCAGTAACACAGAGGCGTAGCTAGGGTTCTCAGCGCCTGGGAACTAAAGATTTTGCACCCCTTTCCATGTTCCAAGAATGGAAAACATTTCATTCTAAAATTTGTAGCATAAATTTGGCATCCCCTGGATGCTGCACCCAGGGACAGATGTCCCCCCTTGCCCCCACCTAGCTATACCACTGCTATAAACTTACAGCCGTGTGTTCCAGATATAAAATTTTAAGCAATTCGTATAACCTATGTAATGAATAATTTGGCAAAGAATTTTTGGGTTTTTCATTCCAATTATGCTCTGAATATGGATAGCGAAATTAAGTCATTTCCAGAATTTCAAATGGGTCACTTTGTAAAATATTACAAAATACAAAAATGTGGAAGAAAGTTGAACTTTGCTCAAAAAAACATTTTAATGATATTTTTAACGCTGAAAAAAACATTTTAATGAATTATTTGATAACAAAGTACACTCTATATGAAAAAAAATTGACACACCAAGAAGGAGTTGTCCAACGGAGACAAAAATTGGTGGATAGGAAGATTATGTACAGAATAGAAAAAGATTAAAATTTCAGAACAATTGAATGATTTATTTCAGAGTTACATAGTCACAAAGTAACGAGCTCAATAAGGTGTTGACCCACCTCTAGCCCTGATGCAAGCTGTCACACAGCGTAGCATATACTGATAAAGCTCCCAGATGGTGTCCTGCGATATTTCTTGCCAAATTTGCTCCAATTGTCGGGCTAGGTCATCAACATTCCCTGGTAGATGCAGTTGCCTTCCCATCATATCCCAGACATGCTCTATGGTAGAGAGATCTGCCGATCTGGCAGCCCAAAGAAGTGTTTGGCAAGCTATAAGACAGTTCATAGAAACGTGCATATGTGGTTTGGCATTATCTTGCTGCAAAATAAGGCCAGGGTACTGCAAAAGGAATGGTAGCAAAACAGGTCTCAGAATGTCGTTGATGTACTGCTGTGCTGTAAGTGTGCCTCTAATGATGACCAAAGCGGTCCAGCTGGCCCCTTTGGTCATCATTAGAGGCACACTTACAGCAACAAACCGTAACTCCTAGTTGAAGCACCCCAGACCGTAACTCCTAGTTGAAGCACCCCAGACCATAACTCCTAGTTGAGGGTTTGTGTTGCATGCAATAGTGTCATGACATAGTTGGAAGTGGGATTCATCACTAAAGACTATACGTCCCCAGTCAACATCATTCCAACTGATCGAGCCAAGCACCACTGTAATCTGGTTTGAAAGTGTGTGCAAGCATGAGTGGCAGGTGTAGTAATGGTCGGTATGAACATAGATTTCACTCTATCAGCCATCTGTGAGTAGTCATGGTGGACACTCGTGTGCGGGTCACATGTCTGATGGTTGATAGCAGTGAATCAAGCCATTGTAACAGCTGATCTGACAATCACTCTGTCCTCACGATCTGTTGTGGCCTTAGGTCAACCACTACCAACATGAGGCTGAAATCTGCCATTGTCTACCCATTCTTGCCAACATCTTCTAATCGCTGCAACTCATATGACGAGTGATTCTCCCATTTGTCCAACTTGCCTCTTTTAATCTAATGACACAACCTCCTTCAAACTCTGAGAGTTGCTTGTAATGAGCTTGAATACTGGGGTGGGGCATTTTTTCAGTTGTTGAAAGGTATCCTAAATCGCAATGCAGCAGAAATTTTTAACAACAGTTCAAGAACAGCTCCTTATATACATCTGCTGGATGTGCAGTTCCAATGCGCTGGAGATTGCACTATTCATTCATTGGACACTAAATTTTAATGATTTGTATACCTGTTCAAAACATTTATGCATACAAAATTTCAAAAGAATCGGAAGATTCCTTCTTGGTGCATAGATTTTCTTTCTTTTTTTTTTTGGTTATAAAGTGTATTCAATGAAATGTTTCACTTGGGAATATGTGAATAGCTGAAAAATTAAACAATGATCTAAGCATAAAACTTATATTTAAATAAAACATACCCAGAATTCTTTCATTTTCAGCATAAGTATTTAAATATACATATATAAAAAAAATCTGTAATATTAACAATTGAATAGTGATTGCTAGGAACAATGCAATAATAGAGTTTGCATTTTGATAAATAATATTTGAGCAGTTGAAAATATACAATTAATTAGCAACCTTCTGAAATCTGTAATAATCATGAAACTTAATACTGCTTAACTGTATGAAGAGCTTAGCCATTTGATCAAAGGAAATGAAGACTTCTTAAAGAAAATACTCAGTGCTTGTACGTGCCAGACAGAATACTTTCTGAATATAATAATTTTAAGCAGCTAGTTGTTCTGTTATTTTGTACAATGAAATATTTAATGCAGTAAGTATGTGGTAACAAAGCCTAATAACTGTACAAAGAGTTCAGCCTGAGCTCAATGAAGTAATACTCTTTAATTTTTACTTTTTTAAAGTTACCATAACTGCCTCACTCTGGATTGGCTGTTGGAAAATCTGGTCACTTTAATCTAATATAAAAGAATCTATAACATCTTTTGATGAGCATGAGCTATTTTTTTTTCTTAGATGCAACATTGTGATCTATTAATGCAAGAGCAAGGTAAACAATATCAATTTAGTAATGCACTAGATGAATAATCTATGACCAACTCTAAAGCAAGTACTAATCCACCAGAGGCTCATCACTTCCAGATTGATTCCTGAGAGATCTAAAGCATAAAAAGCACAAAATTCCTATTAAAATACTTTCTCAGGGAAAGTAGAACTTACTTATAAGGTGCTTTTTCTCTTAAAGCAATACTAGTTAAAAGGGAAGAATTAAACCACCCACGAATTTGATCCAGACCTTCAATGCAAACATCAGAAATCTGGGGTTCTGCAAATAGAAAAAAATGTTATTAAAGAAATGTTTTTATTTAATTTAAAAGTGCTGATGGAGAAACAAATTTATTATTTCTTATACATATAATTTAAGGCACAAAGAAAAAATAATCCAAGACATCCTTATAACAGATGATACTTAATCAAAAATAACTATTTATTAATTACAAAATATACACTATTAAATTATTTTTTATGAGTCTTAAGTACAAGACAACTGAACTTCAATATCATAAACCTCTTTAATTACTTAATACTTCGAAGTCGCCCCATTATTCTGTATGACATCGAATACACATTTCTCCACCCAATACACATTCCCACAGAACTAAGTTTTGTAATACTTTTGGTTTCACATTATACCATACACTTCCGATGGCTAATTTTAAGGCATTTGTGGAAGAAAACTGCCCTCCATTCTCGTAAACTCTCCGGGACATAACAACCCACACATTCTCGAGTAGGTAAAAATTGGAGCTCACTAATGACCACTCAAGAGCAGTGAAATTTTCCATGTCTAAGTAATTTTTTCTAGCATTAGAGGTATGAATGGGGCATTGCCATGCTGATACACACAATTCTGTCCTCCAATATTTTCTGCAAATGCCATAAGATGATCTCTTTGTGTTTCTATGTATTTAGACGAATCTTGCCACCCATTGGAAAGGTGAAATTCAATTTGCCCACTGAAACCGAAAGCTGCCTATACCATAACAGATCCACTTTCACTGTTCCTACTGAAATAGATCCAAGGCTCTTTTCTCAAGTTACGCCAATAATATAAATACCTGTCAAGACCATCTAGATTCCATTTTTTCTCCAATACTGAAAATTATGAAAGTTTATTTGTCACCATATACTATGAGGTTACAGGCCCATTGCAATTTTATTCATTTGTGAAGCTTTGAGAGCGGAAATAAAGGAGCCATTTTTTCGTGAATAATATAACCAGACTCCTTGATTCGCCTATGAACAGTGCATTTTTGGATATTTGCAATTCAAAAGCCCTCTTAATTTGGCAAACCGACTTTTTCTGTGCCTAAGACACTTTTTGTATTTGCCTATAGCTGAGACTATCTGCCACTCAGGGTCTTCTTGAATGTGGTTTTGGCTGATGTGGCATCTTATAAGAGATTACACAATGAATAATGCTTACAAATTAATTCAAAATAAGTTTCAAAATTTCTTTAATGACTTACCATGCAATTTAAAGTTCAGAATCCTATTAACTTCAGCATCAGAAATTTGCGTACCTTCAGGCATAATTAAATGCAGTTCAAATGATCTTTTTTCTTTATTAAATTGGAGGTTTGAAAGAGGGCATTATCATATAAAAGGCTCAAGCTCCTGATCATGATTGTTGCTAACCAATTTGCACAAAATTACATTTGTCTGTAAATTTTTGGGACATGCATTTTTTCTACTTTTATTCTTCTGAAAAACAAACTGATAATTTTGTTAAATATTTACTCAGATACAAAGCACACGGGCTTTAAATAAATATCTTAATTGGTAATTTTATACATTTATATTTCTCTTAAACATGTGATTTACTTGAGTCTATAAACTTTTGGGACAAAGTGTATGCAGTTGAAGCTCTACTATTTTCTGCAAGGAAGCATTGAGCAGTCCCCAATGCTTTGGAGCTTGTCTATCTGTAATCCCAAGATTTTTATGCCAGTGTGAGTGATTCTTCTTTTGTTTCTATGTATTCTCAAAGGTTCCTGTTTCATCATAGTGTACTTTTCAGTACACTATGATGAAACAGGAACCTTTGAGACATTATAAGAATGAAAGAAAACCAAGTATGCTTCTAATAGAATGAGAAGTAGAAATTTTTAAACAAAAACTCTTTGCTAAAGAAAAATCTGCAAAATTTGCAACACATTCAATTACGCTTGCAACCATAACAAAGAGAAAAAATTAATAACACTTAATAACAATATGAAGAAAGTACAGAAAATATGAGATCTAGAATATCCACAAAATCATTTTTAAAGATGCTGCAAGAAAGACAATTAAAAAAAGTTTTCTTAAAGTTGCCTTAAAAAAATATCAATGAAGAAAATCAAACTACTGAACCTGTTAAAGCTTTAAAAAAAAAAATATCAGACAATGGGAGAAAAATTAAATCTCAATACTTTAAGATTTCTTAGATGTACACTTACATTGCAACAAGCAGAACGTTTAACAGATGTTGAAAAGGTACCACTAGTTCAGCCTCAAGCAGAAATAAACGGATACCATTTCATTAATGGATTATATATGTAAGGTAAATTACGATTATTATACTATATATATTTGTTGATGTATAATGTATATATTTGACCTTATAAAATGCATTACAATATTTTCTTATTTAACAAATAATTATTGTCCTTGATACTGGAGTGGCAACACCATATTTTGTATCGTGTAACCATTGTTGAGCAATGTCAGAAAATGTTTAAAAAGGTGATTCTATAAAATTACCTTTCTATAGACATGTGAAATAGCTTTAAGAAAGAGAAATTGTAGTATTGAGGTGGAATGTGATACAGTAACAGAAAGAACTGTATTTTAAAATTACCTATCTCCAATAAAATCTATATTTTACTACAAAGCTCATTAGTTATCTTGCTAGATACTGCAACAAAACATTACAGTACATTTTTATTATGTATTGACTGAACAACTTTGTTTAAATCTTGATAAAGCTTGTTTTTTTAATTTAGAACTCAAAATCACTAATAAAATTTCATATTTTTATTATCATTGCTCAAGATCACAAATTAAATATACATTATTGCTCTACAGTTTAATAAAAATCAAATCTAATTATTGAAAAAGCTCTTTATGACAATTTTTGGTACTTCGTTATTATTATGGCCCCTCTTTTATACAAAGTTTAAATTGGTGTATAAAAGAGGTACTTGGTGTAAATTTAACTCTCTTCAAATGGCTGCAATCCTAGCAATGACCTTTTTAGCTTCACTGTGATGAGAAGAGCTCTGAGTCCATGTATTACCAAATTTTCTTTTCCTTTTTTTCTCTCCTGTAAATGCTAATAACTTATGATCACTCTTAATTCTTGCATCATGAGAAAAGCTTTGAATATTCCATGTGTTAATGCATTTTCTTTTTTCAAAACAAATTTTAAAATATTTAATTTACCAAGAAGCAAGGAAGATGTTACATCTTTCTTTCAAGAAAGACACATTTCATGAATATGGGGAGGGGAAGCCATTAAATAAAACTGGATATCAAAACTCTTGAAGGTGCAATGTGAAAAGTTGAAAGTGAAGGAAAAATATATATTCTGTCAACTGGTTCATTTTCAGAATACAGTTTGCAACAGCATGATGATTTCTTTACTGTTGGGCAGAGGAACTGACAATGATTAACAGGTGGGAGAAGCAACTAAGCCGTTACAAAAATACAACTGCTCACTGAAACAGTTTTATGAGACAACTGTAGTCTCAATATCTAATCTGACAACTAAAATTAGTGAATAATTGGCACTGGAAAAATTGTGGACATAAACAAAATATCTGTTCGTACACAGAAAAACCAAAGTCAGTACAGTTCTTTCACAATAATAAATACTTCTATTATAATAGATAATCACAATAATTAGATAGTTCTATTATAATAGTTATTACTTCATAATAATAGATAATACAAACCAAAGTCAGCAGAATTCTTTCAAAATAATATATATTTAGTGGGTTATGCCATGAAACTGTGAATTTTTTCTCACTCAGGTTCAAAATAGAGAGGTAACCACATTTGTGGCATAAATTATTAACAAAAGGTATAGATGAGCTACTCAAATTGTTGGTTAGTATATAAAAAAGAAGATCTAGAAAAAGTAGGTCAGAGACATTTTATTGTGAACAATAAATTTCATTTTTTTGATCCAACAACTGCTCATATGCAAAATATTGAAGACTGTGGTGTTCCTCTAAGTGGCAGAATAAAAATCAGCAAGGCATGATTTGCCATCCTCATCAGTGCTATCTTGTGACCGTTCATTTGCTGAAAAGTCCTTGGGATGAGAAAATGCTTCTAATGCCCCCATGTATATATATATAAAGATATTAATAATAAAACTGCAGAAACATAGCAGCCATAAACTGTACGTCAGAAGTTAACATAAACTTGGAAAAAGTCTTGGTGCAAACTTGGTGCTTGCTATATATTTCCATTGCCATTCAGCTAAAGGGCATCACCTGTGCTTCAGCAGTCAGTGGCACATGAGACGATAAGTGTGCAAGATGTGGAAGGCACAGATAGCCTAACAATATATCTGCACATTTAGTGTATTTGTACTGTACACTTAGTTATATTTGTTATTATTTGGAGGGACATTCTTGCATCATTAGCCACATTCATGCATAACCATCATTATTGTATGCATTATTGGTATATACTGGCCAGCAAGCAATTAGCAAAAGGAAAATATTGGAAGTAATTGATTGTCATTAGATACTTAATACTAGAAAGAATAAAATAAGGATAAATCGGAAATTTTTTATTTCAATCTGTTAAAGTCCCTTTGAATTTACGAATTCTGAATTAATATGGATTAGCTTCAAAAATAGTTGAAAAGAGACATAACATTCACACCAGTGTTATTGAACTTGTTAAAAGAGCTCAAAAGCTCAATGACGTTGTTGAAGACTGAAATTCATTATCAGAGGTACTGGAACCTTTAGAAACGAAGAAAGAGATTTTGAAAAGCTATGATTTAGAGAAGCACCCATAAACAATCTAGAAAATTTTTTCAGGGGAGGGAAAGGAGTTAAAAGTTCAGAAGAATATGATGCTAAAATATTGTTTGCTAAGATTAAATTAAAGAGAAAATTTTATCATGAGTCAATTTGTAGAAAACATAACTCCATTCATCCTGTGATGACAGGTTTTGAAATCCGGATGACTCACAGTTTAAATCTAATAAAAATAACAAGAGAATTTCTGTGTCCCATAATAATATTTGCATCAAAAATAAATAAGGCCTTCTTACAAACACGTACAATTTTAGCATGTTGAGAGAGAAATTGGTTAGAACTAATTTTATTTTAGATAATTGTAGACACAGAATCTTCATATTGCCTCCATTGGTAAAATAATTAAAAATAAAGCCAATGTGTTATGAATGGGTAGCAACTTTTGCTTTCATACATGTGAGAAAGAATATGGAATCATTTTATAGACATTACGAAATGAGCATGAAAATTGACAATGCTATGTGTTAGAGGCACTCATAACAGAATATATATTAAATTTATCCTTGAAAATTCCAAACATTTTAATTTGCAGTGTGTTGAAAGGAAAGGAATTACATTTGGTTGATTCATATTCAAGCAACTGTCAGACCGAAATTCTATCACAATGTGATTCATTCAGGGCATCGTGGGGACACCATCTTAGAGCATGCAATGTTATGTGGCACACACCTATAAATTTGAAATAGCAAACAAAAGGAATTATTTTTTTAACTCATTAGAATAATAAAATCCTCATTAATGACTTAAGAACAGCTTTGCATTGAATCATCGAACTTATTTAAAATCAGAATATTAAAACAAACTGAAATGCATGCTGACATGTCCTCTAATTTTGTTTCTCAATACTTTGTGAATACCAGCATCACTAATGAAATAGTGTATTTTACAAGGACAGAAGAAAAAACTTTTTCTTTCTCTCCTGCAACATGAAAGCATATTTGAATTTTCCTTAAATGCATGTGGTACTTTATTTCAGGCAGGTGGACGAAATGAGTGTTCATTATTTAGCCCTGAATTTGGTTTAATTATTTAGTTCTAGAGAATATTATTATGCAAAGTATTAAGTATTAAGAAATATTCTGCTTCAAAGTTTTATACACTTAAAGTTACATATGATAATACTGCGGTCTCAAAACTGGTGGCCCACGAAGTAATTTTATGCAGCCTACGAATACATTTCTGCTGAATTAATCTATTATGACAAGATTTTGACGAAAAAGATTTTAATGATCTGTAGTCCATAAATTTACATTATTTTAAAAGTTAAATTATTTTATATATAAAAGTTACAAAAATATAAAGATATAAAAGTTACATTATTTTCAGTATAAAAAATGAACATAACTTTCCAGAAAATCTAGAAATAAAGTTAATTAATTGACACTGTGATATAAATCTTATCCAAGATTATTTTTATTAGCACTCGCTGACAGATAAGTATTCTCAGATACGAATTTTTGAAATAAAAATAAATTCCTTGTTTCATTACATTTACACTCTGGCAATTTTTTTCATACTTGAAAATTAATAAATCTACAAAAAAGAACCAGACTGCCGATGACCGATATTTGACATTATGTGCCCACAGGAACAAAACCGCTACTCCAACTCTTCTTACATCCTCCGCTGCTGCAGCCACTGGAAGGTTGGTGTCAACATCAACTGTGCGTAGAAGGCTTCAGGCTCATGCCATGCATAGAAGGGACCATTTGCAGTGGGCATAACAACATGTCCACTGGATGCCTGAACAATGGAGGGCTATTTGCTTTACAGATGAGTCCAGGTTTAGTCTAGAAACTGATAGTAGGCGTTATTTGATATGGAGAGAACCTGGAACCCATTATCATCCATCAAACATCCGTGAAAGAGATGCATACAGAAGAGGCAGTGTCTGTGCTTGGGGTGGCATCTCTTTGGGTGGACACACAAACCGCCATGTCTTTCCAATAGAGACGACATACTTGATGCTTATGTGCACCCATATGCCGGGGCAATAGGTGATGCTTTCCTGTTACAGGATGACAACGCAAGATCACACAGGGCTCACATCATAGATGATTATCTTCAACAGGAAACAACTTTGCGAATGGAGTGGCCAGCTCAATCCCCAGACTTGAATCCTATCGAGTACATTTGGGATGCTTTAGGGAGACGTCTAGCTGCTTTCAATCTGCCCCCTCAGATCCTTGCCGTGCTTGCAACTGCTTTGCAAGAGTAATGGCCCTTGCTTCCTATAGAACTGATAGACCGCATAATTGAAAGTTTCACACATTGCTGTATTGCTTCTAGAGGTGATCATATCCCATATTGAAGGTACTTTTCCTATAGCAAACTGACACCTTCGATTTGTTCATTTTATACATGTGCTAATTTCTATACTTCATTAATTGTCTGGTAATTTCTTTTTATGTTATTTGATACCTTAGTATGGGTTGTATATTGTGGGTAAGTTTCATAATATTCTGCATATAACGTTTTCAGTAATTGTGATTTTTGTGATATTTCCTTAATTTATGATAACCAGTATATATGTCTAATGAAATTTGAGGAAATAAGTTTAAATGAAATGCAGGGAAAAAATGGGTATAATTTAATATTCCATACAAGGAAGTCATGTGGTGTACACATCAGATTTTTTCTGAATGTAAAAAAGGGCATAAATAGATAGTTATCTAAACACTAAATTTAATTTTTCATTTGATATAACTATTTACATAACTGAACAACGTTTTGAACTGAAAAACTGAAAATTATGATAACCAGTGTATTACCTGAATAAATGTCAATCTGAAAATCTTAATATTTTGCTGTAAATGAGTTTGAATTACAAATTGGGACCAAGAGAAACTTCTTGCAGATACCAAGTTTTAGATTTCAAGCAGAAAATAAATATAAAGTTGATTTTTTTTTCATTATTTTTATACGTATGCTTTGAAAAATATGTAGTACAAAACTTCTAAATTTAATTAAAAATTTTATTTTCAACAAAAAAGAGATTTTTTTTCTTTCTACCCTTTTTTAAATTATGGCCCATTCGTTACTTTTAGATCACGCATGTAATTTGAGTTTGAGACTATCGTGATAATGTATTAAACCTGAATTTTTAAATGAAGTATCTTTTTTTAATTATTTATTAGTAGTATTTTTTAAAAGAATTTAATTTCAAGAATGATTGAAAATAAAATTTAATGAAGTTTTAAAAGGCTTAATTCTACTGACAGTTAGAAGTTGATCATCCTCTAAAAAGTAAAAGTTACTTTTAAAGATGATAAAACTTAAGGAAAATGCACATTAAAGGTCAAAACACAAGGCATACTCAAACTGTACATAATAATAAACTTCTATATAAATTTATATGAAGTATATATGTTACGGTGAAACACCAAAATCTGGAGAATGTCGATTTTCACTGGTGAATGTCAACATTCACATAGTCGCTTGGTGTATGTCCGAAATATTTTCCAAATACTCTTATTTCTGACTTACAACAGTTAATGTCGACATTCACCATGTACTAATGGTGAATGTTGAATATATGAGAATATTATATTTTCTTCTCCGTACTTCAGTTGCGAAAAAACACACAAGTACTTAAAACATTCAATACATTCAAAATGAGAAAGGAAAATAATAGAAGTTAAAAAACTTACTTAATTATACAGTACGTAGTAAATGAGAAAATAAAATAATAGTAATAAAAAACTTACTAAATTATGTGATTCAAATCTGAATAATTGCAACAACTTAAACTATTATGAGACTTTGAATTGCACAAGAGGCCCTTGCTTTTACAACTACATTTATGAGAAACAGCCAGTCGCCTCTCTTTTCGACCTACACCACAGCATATCTGTGATTGTCGGCATACACCGGTGAGAGTCCGAATGCACAAGAATGCAATGTTATATTCGATCTTTCACCGACGTACTTGGTGAATGTTGACATTCTCTGGTGAAAGTCGACATTCTCCAATTTCGGTCTTTCACAGTAACATATATACCAATAGTATTCCTGACATGATGAGTGAAATTTATAAGATTGAGTAGCTCACTCTGCTAATATCAGCATTAAATGTACCACTGTTCAAATTTTATTAACGATTAATATAAATTTTTACAAATAATTAATGTAATTCATTAGCAGATTACACTTGGAAATATAGTAGCATAGTGCCATCTGCATAAATGGAGCAAGACTGAATTACGATGCAGTGTCTGCAAACCTTACCTGAAAAATTTCCATTTTAAACCTTAAATCTGAAGAACTTTTTTTTTAACTATTATTATATACATTTAATTATTTTTCATATTATTCAATGTTTAATAATATATTAATATGCAAATTAATATTCAACTTTCAAATACATGTAATTATAATTTTCATTTATTAATATAATTTTCAAATACTTGTTCAGCAGATCTTTTTATCCTTTTTATCAGGATATGCCCTGGGGGCATTGTTTATGGCAAGAAAACAAGAGTGATTTATTCTTGTTTTTTGGTTGGTTGCTGGTGGGAGTAGATGAAAGTGATAAATTGCTTAATAATTATGAAAATGTATGTTTAATTATGGATTTTCCCCCCATTTTATGCAATTAGAAAAAATTTTAGAAACTATAATTGCAATTAAAAAAAAACTTTTCAGAATAGGACAATCAACTGATTGAAAAATTTGTAAACTCTCTATCATATTCTTCCAAACTTTTTAACTCTTTTTTTTTTCCCCTTCAAAATTTTTCCAGATTGTTGAGTGCTTCTACCTTTAAATCACAGCTTTACAAAATCTCTTCCTTCATTTCTTAAAGTTCCAGTACCTCTGATAATGAATTTAAGTCTTCAGCAGCATTTAATTAAGCAGCTTAAACTCTTATGAGGTTGTGAAAAGGTGTTTTGATCGCTTAATGCAGCAGGCCTATATCAGGAACTTGGGATATTGTAGATATATTGTATGCTCGACACAGCAGTAATTAGGAATGCCAAGTAATTAATTAAGTACTTTAATTAGAATTGTTTATGATTGTAGCAGTAAGGCAAATGAAAGTAATAAATCTTTAAATGAGTCTCTAGAATCGGGAATAAATCTCAATGCAAATTTATTGGGTATGATTCTTAAATTTTGGGAAAATTATGTTGAATTTTGCGGAGATTTAGAAAAATCAACAAAGCATACTTATGAAAGAAAGTGTGGAGGAGGATAGAAAATATCTTAAAATTTTCATGGTTTCCAGAAGGACTGGGTGATTTAACCCAAACTCTTCAACTATATCATCTTATATTTGGATTAACGATTGTCATTTTCGTTGGCTTATATTTTGAAATTCCACATTAAAAAATTTAAAGATCACCTAAAATATTACATTTTTTCTTTACATAGGCAATCTATGTTATAGAGCCAGTACCACTCAAAATGTGTATTAGTTGACATCCATGGCAGTAGATATATTGAAAGCAGTGGGATTTCATTTGAGAAAAGCAAAAACTAACTGTCCAGAACTACACAAACTTTAGAGTGACTATGAATTGATGAAAATACTGATTTCAGACAAGGGAAGGTTTATATGTAATTGAACTGAGATACAACTGGAGATAAAACTAAGTTACATCTAAGGGATGCTAGGGATTTTATTAATACCAGAATCACTGAACAGCATGTATTGAGAGTTATTTCAAAGATTTTTTATCTATGTGAAATGATTAGCCCTTTTATGATCACAGAGAAAATTCTCTTACAAGAGATGTGAGAACATAGTCTATAATGAGACGGACATTTGTCAAGTGATTTAAAAATAAATAAAGAACTTGGTGTTCGGAACTTTGCGAATTTGAATCAGTATCTATTAAATGAGAACTTTTTTAAAGTGCAGAAATAAATGAAGTTTCCTTTCATGTGTTTTGGGATATTAGACCCACTGTATATGCTGCATTCTTCAGGTATGTGAATCATAATGGCTATATTAAAGCGAGCTTTATCATGTCAAAAAGTAAAGCTGCTTCATTAAAGTCTTGCAAGATTAGAGTTGATGGCAGAATTCCTTACTGCACATTTAAGAGATTATTTATGAAGTCTCTTTCCTAATTTCATAAAACAATTGTTCTTATGAAGAGTATCTCAAGTGCAGTTACTGACTCAGGTACTAGAATTACTGCTGTGTTTCTAGCAATTCTGCAGACATCACTATAAGAATAGGCTAAGAGGACTCAGACAAGTTCTCTTTGGTGGTCAAGGACTGCCTGGTTTTCTTGACTGATTTACTCACGGCCTGGTCAGGAATTGCTACGTATTTTTGATAGCATTTGTGGCAAAGACATCATAGTGAAGGAGAGACAAATTATGCCATTCCATGGTGACCAGCTGGGTTGTGGGAGCTTACATCTACCATGTTAAAAATGCAATTTGTATATGTACAAAAAGTGATTGTGAACAATTTTGATGCTTTGTATTTTAATCTATTTTTGTTTCTATTCATGCAAATTTAAATGGTTCTTGGATGTAAACTTTGCTGGGAATCAATGGTAAGTGAACTTATGAGAATTCAGCAAGGGAGTGTTATGTATTTCTCATGCAGCTAGAAGACAATGCCTGTGCTTCGATAGTCAGTGAACGGTGAGATGCCAAGTATGCAAAATAGACAAAGATAACCTGATAATATATCCTTCATAATTACTGTTATATTCATTGGTAATATATTTTGTTAGGTTATTTGGAGGAAAATTCTTCCACCATTAGCCACATTGAATTATCATATGCAACAGAGTTATAAAAAAATGGAAGGTCATAATAATTGGGAAGTACCCAATTTTCTTTGAGATTTAAGATACTGAAGTTCAACTACATTTGAAAAAGACAAGCAAACATTCATGCCAATCAATGCTTGGCAGTCATAACAATTAAGCGATCTGGATTTAATCAAATGAATTGGCTCAGCTTTCAATAGGATAAATTCTAATGATTTCTCAATCCTGGACTGCAGTTGTTAGTTTTTAAGGAAAGAATGTTCAGTAAAAAGTTTTAGTAATCTTCAAATGAAAAATTTTTGACTCACCTGGAAGAACACATTTCCAACTTATTCCACTATCGAACCAAATATCCATTATATCTGAGCATTTTCTGTATTTCTGATCATGTAAGTTACACTGAAAATGTTACATGTTTTGCATTATTCTTTCACTAAAATATATATTTTAGTAAAAAATTATAATACATATTCTTAGAGTTTCAAATGAAGACAGAGATAGAGTAATAAAAAAATTGAAAATTATTTAAAAAGCTAAATGTAAATTTAATTTTTTTAACAATCACATTTATTGAAATATTTATCAGTTTCAAATAAAAGTAAAATATGCACATGACTTTAAGATGATATTAAATTAAAAGTGCAATTAAATGCAAAAAATTACATTTATTAATGACATTTTTATTCACAAAGTTACTTTTTAATTTGTCTATATAGTCCTCTGCACCATGCATAGTTATGCTAGTTAATCATTTGCTGTGGATTACTGACCTGCTAGAATTAATTAAAAAAAATATTCTACATGAAAATGTCTTGAGAATAAATAATGAATACAGCCATAATAAAATGTTAACACATAGTATTAAAAAGCCACATAAATCCAGATGGTTTGGATTTAGTGGAACGACTTTCTTCCTCAGAGTCAAAAACGGCAGAATTTTTTAATATAAACATTACAACAAATGAAAACTTAAAATAAAAGTGCTTAGATTAGACAGGAACATTTTAAATAAAACATTTATTAAATGATCACATCTCTTCTCTAAAATGTGAGATTATCTGCATATGCCAGCAATATACTACAGTACAAAGTCCGAGATCCGGACATCTAATATCTGGACCTTGAAGTAAATAACAAAATTTTTTTAGGAATTTTTTTTAATGCTTTATGCATGCGTATTTGATTTTTTTTTTTTTTGCAAGAAAACGGAGAATCCCGAATCTGAATTTCACTTTGGTACCAAATCAAATACTTCGTTATTGAAGAAGCAATCATTTTTAGCATAAATTTGCGTGATCACTAATTTGGCTCTGTAGCTGCATATCTGCTTGGCATACATCTCAACTGAAGCATTCTACATAGAAACATAGTTGATTTTACAACTACCAATATTTTGTATCACTGACTTCAACCTGGCGAATCATTATTTATTATATTTTGCTTTTATCACCATATGTTTATCAACACATGACAACCTGAATAATGACTCATGCAGCGAGACTAAACAAATTTTTTTATATTAGTAATTGAATAACAAAGAGTATAGAAACCTTTTATGTTGACATTATGCTTGGCGATGATTTAAATATTGACGAGGAAATATTTAACAAAAATTTCTTTCCATATGCTAAAAATAGATTTTCTTATTAATACTCATAAGCCAAAAGATTACATTTAGTGCTATTTGAATTAAGATTAACTGATTTTTTATTCACATAAACCCAGAACCAGCGCCAGAGCTCGTATGGCTGCACCAGGTGGCAGAATTTAGGGAAGACAAAATTTTTGGAATTTAGAGCAGCACCGAGTAACAAAATTAAGGAATAATAAAATTTTTAGAATTTAGGGAAAGCACTGGGATCTAAAATTAAGGGGTGGCAAAAATTTAGAAGTTAGGGAGGCACTTGGTAGCAGAATTTAGGACTCGCAGAGACTGCATCGGGCGGTAAAATATATAACGCCAACGCTCAGTAAGCTGTATATGTGGGAATTTATTTATTCAGGACTTAGATAAGCCTTAAGCCTGTGCAAGAATTAGATGTAAGTATAATAAATAACTAAATTTATGCAATTCAGGCTTAATTGTCTCAGTGCACGACAGAAGCAAGGCAAAATGTAACGGAGCATTTTCTCTTTCATCACCAATCTCATGCTACATAGCCAATAATCTATAGTGGGTGCTGTTAAGATAGGTTAAAATTATATTTTACTGATTCCAAAGACTTTCAGTTAATATAGCAGATTGCACTCTTCCTTAACTTTCTGATTTGATCCAATTAATTATTTTTTACAGGCTGATAAAATTACAGCAATGCGACGAAAACTAAAGTTTGAAATTTCGATTATATCGAAAAAAGTTTCTAATTCTGGAGCTGTAACAGGATCTACAAAGTGAAAGCATATTTTGATGTCCATTTAACAAAAAGTGGAATTGCTGCATAAAATGGATATACGTATATCCATCTCAAAATTAAGCAAGGAGTATGGCACTGGAAAGTTAACTGTATATGACATAACAGAAAAAGGAGCTCTACAAATTTTTTGTGGATTTTGACACCCCACTCGCAATGAATAACAAAAAACTATTTGCTATGCCAAAAGTGACGATCATGGCAAAGAGATGAATGAATGGGAGAGAGATGCAGGGAAGACGTGCCATTGACGGGGACCAATGCTAATGACTGAAGCTAAACTATTGCATGAAGAAATTAATTTAAAAACTGTGTGCACATATTCGATAGACTGGTGAACCAAATCTTAAAATCGCCATGGTATAATGCAATTAAGAATTTCAGCTGAAAAAGCTTCAGCTGATACTGAAGCTGCTGAACTATTTCCAGATTAATTCATTGAACTCATTAATAGTGAAACGTTACCTCCAGGACAAATTTACAATGTTGATGGAACTGGTCTTTTCTGGCAATATGTATCGCGAAATACCTTGGTGACCTCTACAGAAAAGGCTCCAACTGGTATCAACGATTCCAAAGCTAATCTAACAATTTTAGCATGTGCAAATGCTGGAAAAACACACAAGTGTAAACTTTTCACAATAGGATAAAATACACGACCTCGAACATTTAAAGGAGTAAAGATTTTCCTGTTATATATCATGCAAATCAAAGAGATAAAATGACACAAGCATTAATTAAAGTATGATTGGTTCAAAAATCATTTTATACCCGAGGCTCGGCAAAATTTGAATTTGGTTGGTTTATCTGATGAGGCAAAAACTGTTCTGATTGTTAATAACTGTTTGGCTCATATTTCACTTAAAAGTTTTAACGAAAGATAATGTATTCACGTCATTCTTTCCTCTAAACTGTAGGTCCATCATTCAACCTATGGATATTGGATTAGTGCGCACGCTGAAATGCAGGTATAAGGTAGCATTTTTAAAAATCCACGTTAAATTTCTTGAATAATGGCAAGACTATTCAAGAATTAAAAAAATATTTTAGCATAAAATCTGCTATGTGGAGCATCGTAAGATCATGTGAGGATGTGCCTCCAGATACTTTCAAAAATGCTTGGCATAATTCATGGCCAGATAACATATTTCATGGTAAGGATAATGAAGATGATAGCCACGAATCTGAAGGCTTTCAGATATCACAAACCACAGGTGAAAATTTCCAATTAATGGATTTTGTAAAGAAATGTGGAGAAGTGGTAATAAGTGAAGATGATATAACAAAAGTTTTTTATTGCTAATACAATGTTCCAATCATCAATCAGTTAATGGACAGTCAAATCTACAGTATCCAGAAAATACAGTTACCGATAGTGAAGAAAGTGATGTGAGATTACTGAAAATGAAAATATTTTGATTGACAAGTTAGTCGCAATTCCCGATGCAGCAACTACATATTTTTGCATAAACAAGTTATATGAATCATATAAAAGTACATGCTGTATGACATACATTAAAGATAGCTTAATGCTTTTTAAAGCCAAAAAAATTAAATTACTTTTATTCTTAAATGATGAGGTAATAACTGATCCAAATCTAACTCCCACCAGCAATGAATACCCTGCTTTTGAATAAGAGAGCACAGATGATCAGTTATAGCTCTATGAAAAAAAAAATAATAATAATCATAAATAAAGTAGACCACAAATCTAGTTTTTAAGTAAGTAAATTTTCAATAAAGTCAAAATAAATGTTAAAAAAATTATACATGAAATACATCTAAAATTTGGACAAATGATACATATTTTAAATAATTACATCACAAAATTTTCACATTGTTTGCTAGTAAAATATCAAATCACTGCGCTTAAAAAATTATTGCATAACAATTTATTATTTCAATAAACTATATTTACTTCCATTATTATTTCATTCTCCTTATTTTTATTGGGTTCTCTGTTATATGACAAAGAAAGTATAGTAGGTAAAAATTATAAGCTTTACAGAAAAATGACGGTAGATTCTCTCTGTTAGTTTACAGAACCACTGGTGTTTAACCCATAAGATTACTAACGGAAGTGTGAGAATGTTATAGAACAATTTATTCATTCAAATGACCCTCCTGTGTAAAACTAGTCGATGATATAAAAAATAAGTTACATAATTTAAGATGTCTGCAGTTATATTCCTAGTAAATGTTAAATCTATAAATGAATTCTCAAGTGTACTTGTTTAGTTACTTAACACCACATTGAGATTAAAATGATGTTTCATAAAATCAAATTCCTTTTCAGTTCAATTGAGCTCTACACTGAAATTCCTGATCATAATAACAGGAACATCTGTATCCTAGATACAGATGTTCCTGTTATTTATGATAGCTGGCCATGAGTAAACTCTTCATTGATCAATAAAGAAATCTCAGAATATTTCACAAATGCACTAAACAAGAACACCTTCAAATCTCCTGAATTAACAGTTGGATGAATATCTATGGACGCTAGAATAAATTTTGATTTTCCATTAACAAGTACATCAACCATAGAAATATTGCCTACTTCTGAATCCTGTTATTCTCTTATCCTGCTTAACACCAAATTTTATTGATACACAATCTGCTACACTCGCCAAATTTCTATAAATCATAACACCACTAACCTGGTGAAATAAAATAAGATACAGCAAGCACCACCTGAATGCATTGACTATCTACCAGACAAACTTGCCACTCACATGCAGTCATGCATGTGCATGGAGCTTTGACTTCACAAAATGTTTGCGATTATTGATGCATTACTATTCATATATCCTTCGCCCAATTTAAAAAAAAAATACTTCTCTAATGTTCTCTTTCATCTACATATAAAGTATTCAGATAGATTGTAACATTTGTAGTTTTAAAGATATAAGCATTCGTACACACCTCAAACAGGTCTTAATTTTTGCATTCCCATCAGACCATTATGTAAAAATATAATTTTACATTAAAAAAAAAAAAAAAAAAAAAAACTTAAAAAAAAGAAACTTTACTTTTTTTTTTACCTCGGTTAAAAATGCACTTTATGCAAAGAAAATCCACATACAAACAATTACAGTATATTCTGTAGACATACAGCTTAGATTAAATTTTATGTTGATATACATCACACAATTATTCTGTCCTTACTGATTCTTAGAACCATTTGCAAACATGAAAGTATTATGGAAACAAAAAAGAAATTAGCTGGTTAAAATTTATGCCATTTTAGATTTGCTACTAATGGTAAATAAGGTATTAAATTCTTCACCAAGGTATTTACATAAGCTTACTGAGAAAAGAAAATTTATGCAATTTTTAAGTGCAAATCCTTTATCATTAATTTGTATGACTTTATGTTTAGAATATTTGCATGAAAAAGGGATGCCAATACATAAATACCAACATTTCTTTACTACAACAAAGAATTTACATCACATTATTTTTGACATTATTGTCATATATTAATTTGAGACAAAGCCACATATATATTCTTAATATTTATAAATATTCCTTCTGTGTCTATACCTCTATGCTATAACATTTCTGTTTAGAGGCATCAAGCACCATATGACTTTGATTTCCAAGCCCTTCATTGTTACCAACTTGATTTAATCACTTAATTTGACTGAAAGTATTTAAAGAAATTTAAAGTAAATAATATGGAGATATTCAAGCTTCATGTTTTGTGTGTGACATTATTTTTGCCTTCAGAACATAACATTTACATTTTAGACATTTGCGGTAAGAAGAGAGCAAGGCAGCAGCAGTCTAGCCACGCAGATAAGCAGGAGCGAAGTGACGTCTTCAGAACAAATTTTAACTCAGAATGAATTAGTTTCAGTTTCAATACCATTTGATAGAATAATTAATAAAGCTATAAAACTGTTAGCGGTTATTGAGTTTCAGTCCTATTTACATTACCAGCATTATGTAAAAGTCATATGGATTAATCTAAAAATGTCATAGTCCAGAAAAAATTACTACCAGCATTTGCTGTTTTTAGAACAGAAAGAGGAAACACCAAACTTAAAATAAAGAATTAAGGGACTATTATAAGTTAAGTTATAATTTCATTTTATTACTAAATAAAGATCTACTAACTTGATCTACATATTTTGTGCTATATATTCCCCTCTTTCAAAGTGAAAAAGTCTTAACAACAGAAAAGTCTGTTTGACAAAACAAGCATTAGATAAGCAAAATAAAAGATATATAATGTGCAAAATATATATCCCAGAATTTTGTTCTAAATACTAAAGGAGAGCAGTAAAACAAAAGAAATATGGAGAACATAAAAAAATTTTGGTCTAAAAATGTAGATGGATTAAAAAACAGGTTACAAGCATCAACATTTGAAAAAGTAATTATTGTGGAGGGAACACTTTATCCCCAGAATGTAGGCAGATGGCAGTAGTTGTTCAGCAGCAGTTGCGAAGGTAGTTAAGAGTACATTTGCAGATGAATCACAGTGATTGAAAAGTGGTCTCACTTGGAGGTGTGAGTAGTGATTAGTTGCCCTGATCGAGTATCTGCAGTGGCTATACTGTTACTGCTGATATTTATTGTGCCACTTCGACAAGGTTACATGAAGCCATCCAATGCATGGGCCCTGGCTTGTTGAGTGATGTTGTCATCATCCTGCATGGCAATTGCCCAGTTTCATACTGCTTGCCCAACTAAAGAGTTGCTGCAAAAGTTTTAAATGGGAAATCTGGAGTCACGCTTATGCAGCACAGTGACTATTTTCTTTTTTCTGAAATTGAAGGAACATTTATCTGGAATGAGATTCTCTTCAGACGGTGATATGAAAACAGTCACTGAGAACTGGCTCACTGGGGAGAGATATGATTTCTACAAAACTGGATTAAACAAGTTGGCCCTGCATTCAGATAAATGCCATAGACTTGGCGATTATGTGAAAAAATGATAGGCAAGTATGCCTCTTAATTCCCTTTTGTATTTTCTATCTATCATTAATAAATAATTTTTTATTACCCTTGTAATATTTTTTATTCACCCTCAGAATTGTTTTAAATAATTACAAAATTTTTATTATAACATTTTTGACAATAAATACAAATTTTAGAATCCCCTTAAAATTTTCAGTCCAATTTTAAAAAGTTTGTAGGTTTTTCTTTTTTTTTTTTAAATCCATGATTATTTTAATTCTTCTGGGAAGGTTTTTTTAAAAAAAAAATCACAGAAATAACAAACATATAAAAAAAAATTATGCTCATCATTTATCTTCATTAATGGAGGATGTCATTTTTTACGACCTACAGGTGGCTCTAAATGCCATGGATGGAACTGTTTTGTGGGGAAAATGCAGAGAAGGCTCTCCCTAAAAGAAAGACGTGAACAGAAGTTGTATGATGTTATAAAGATGAAGAACTTTTTATTTTTCTTTATTACAACAAATTTCCTATAAATATTCATGCTTCTGTTGTCCATTTTCATAATGTGTAATAATCATTGATAGTCTTCATTAAATGTTCAAGTTAAAATGTCAGTTGGACTAGCATGTTTATTCACCCCTGGAATTAAGAACGTTTCAGTCATTTTATGAAGTGTTCTCAGACACCAAGGTAAGATAAACTCTACATATTTTGAAGTTTCAGTCCAGGATCAGCATAGGATAAGAAATGAATCATAACAATGAATAAAAGATTACAACTTCGGATGAGCAAGTTTGTTTCAAACTACTTATTTGCATACTGTTACTTGTAAGAATAGTGAATACTGCTAGTGAAAATGATTGCACTTAATTCTTTTCCCAGGATTTTTTATTCTTTAGTCTTAAAGTGTTCCCACAAAGTCTATTAAACTTCTGCATCACATTACATTTGGAACCTTAGTTGATGGAAAAACAGATTGAGATTGCATAACTTTCTGGTTTTCCATCTGATTTTAATCTCAAGAAAATGAAACACAAATTACTTCAGATTTTCACTGCAAGCAATTTCCTTTCTGTGTGTAATTTGTTAAATCTTAATTATGAGTCAAATGTTGATAAAAACTGCGATTAACATTGAAAAGTCTTTGTGATTTTAAGCTTCTACAAACCAAAATCGATGACGAGTTACCTAAAAATGAAAGTGTTCGCAATGATGTTAATTTTGTTAAATTCAAAATCGTCTCCTGTAAGTAATAATTCAGTACATCAAAATATTATAACACCTAGTAATATTTCATTACATTTTCGTGATATTTTAGAAATTGTTTCAGAATTTAATGGAATTGATACATATCCAGTCGACTTATTAATTCGTGATCTGTGCCTCTTTGGGAACATAAACTTTTAAGGTTTCTTTTGAAGAATTATCTTCTCTAGACTTGTGGAACTAAACAGAGATCAGAAGAAGGGTGTAGTCTTTATTCAATCATAAAATTAACAAATGACCCAACTTGAGTTACACGAAGCCAGCTAGCTTAACAGAAATACATAGCAAATAATAATGTCAAGGTGTGTAGGTTAGCCTAATGGCTCACAGAATACTTTAATGTGCAGGAAGAGATCTGGTCTACAGTAACCGGTGAGACAAGCCTAAAGGCAAGAACACATCAATGCCGCTAATGCAAGTCACGAATAATCACAGCACAATGTGGCCTAGAATAGACAGACATGCTCTGAAACTAATTTCCAAAACTCTTGCTTAAATAGCACTTCATTCTACCTTAATCTGAATCCAGCATGAAAAGTATGGGTGTAAAGAGAGTAAATAGGAAAAGCTTTTCAACTTAAAATGAACTATTAGATAAAAACAAAGAGACAAACCTCACAGTGACCTAGAAAAATCCTTTAAATTATTTCAGTTACCTGAATTAAAAAAAGACTGTGTTAAAAAAGACTAGACTAAAAAATTGCTTACTGGTTCCGCTTAAGTATTTATTTGGACTTTGAAAGGTATTATGTTATGGGACAAGTTAAAGGAAAATCTTTTACCAGAATTTGGTTCTAAAATAAATAGTGCACAACTTCATAATTTGTTATAGAAATGACATTTGCAAAATGGTGAATCTTTTTCCGAGTATTTAATTGCAATGTGAGAAATAGCCAGGTGTGATTCTGCTGATAATTCAACATTAATGATTATGTATTAATAGAATATCTGAGCCAAGTAGTAACAAAATTATGATTGTAAAACTATTCATGAATTTGAAGTGAAATAAAAAATTTATGAGAAAGTTCGTGCTCCAGATAAAAAGCCTAAGAGTTATTCAAGTACCAACACACAAAATAAAGGATGTGCTACGAATAAAGAACCAAGATTTTATAACTGTGGAAGTGTAGGTCATAATTTGAACTCATGTAACAGTAAAAGTAAGGATTTAACTGCTTTAAATGTATGTTATTTGGGCACAAACCATGGATTTTTCCAAAACGTCTTTTAAAAATATCCAAGAGGCCAAAATTGTAATTCCAATTGCTCAGATTTGTCAGAAAGAAATACATAAAACTGTAAATTTAGATCATTTACAATTCAATGCTTTAATAGATGCTCATAGACATGTAACATTAATACACGAAGATTTATATAAGAAGATACCTTCCCCCAAATTTAAGGCAGCAAATCTACAGTTAACAGGGTTTGGCAATAGGAAAATTAAATCTATAGAGAGACTAGAAGGGAATTCGAAACTGATGATTCTTCATTTAGATCAAATAATTGTGTTTTCACAGAATTATTCATTAATTGCAAAACCACTTAATGATTTTTTCAAGAAAGGTTCTAAATTTAAACTAAAAAATAAAGAACTTTTCCTGAATTGAAATGCTTCTTATCTGAGTCTGTTTAGTGTATTTATGATCTGAAAGTAGAAACAGAAATACACACCGATGTTAGTGCTAATGGTTATGATGCGGTTCCGTTACAGAAATCCTTAATTGATAATCAGATGGATCCAGCTTATTATATAAGTAGGAAAATAATGGATATTGAATATAAGTATTCAATCTCTGAATAAAAAGTTAAAGCAGTTGTAGAAGTTCTAAAAAAATTTAGGGTATTAGGTATTCCATTCAAAATCATGGCAGACTGTCATGCATTCAAGCAAACTATGAGCAAGAAAGACATTAGCCCTAAAATATATAGATGGGCATTAATGTTACAAGGTTACGATTACGCAATCCAACACAGATTTGCTACTCCTACACAACATGTCAAGTAGAAATTCCTGTGGTGTATGGCAATTAACTCTTTCCAAACCAGCATCCCATATATGCGTTCCCTAGGAACGTCTCCTACAGATTGGGTTTCCCATCTATGCATCACTGGAGAATGCATATTAGGGACAACTGAAGCGTATAAGCATTTTAAACTAAAACATTTCTCAAAGACCACTAGATGGCCTTCTGTGTCCATTAACTTTGCACTTAATACAGTTTTCATACTTTTTGCATAATGTTGGTGTCAGCTGTTGTGAAAACAAACAAGAGCTCAGGCCCTTTAACTCACCACATGATATAAACATTTGCATTTCTGATATTCCTTCAAATCCTTTTTGGTAGTTCTGTTATCAGGATCGAGTTTAGAAATATATGCATGCATGTGTTGGGTATATATGTAAGTATGAATGCATACATATACACATATATGCACATACATACAGACACACATTCACACATTTCTGAATGCGGTCCCGATTACAGAAATACGTAACAAATAATAACCTTCCTTATGTAACAAATAATAACCAGCACTTTCTTTTTTTACTACTATGTACGATCTTTTAGGGTTACCATGTGGGGTTCTATTACACTTTACTTTGCTTTTATCACTTATATTTTTACTTCATACTTCCTTTTTTATTTCAGAAAGCCTCAACTTAGTTTATTATGGTGTGCAAGCGTTTTTTATCAAAGGAAAGATAGACATGAATGAGAGTAAAGTCTGATTTTTCTAGAGAGTGATATTTCTAGTGATTCTCATACAGACATCTTGTCAGAGTCTGAACTCACCGAGTATCTGCCTTCCGCTTCCTGTGAAATATTTTGTTACTTCTTCTTGTAAACAGTGTTTCTTGGATTTTTTTATTAATTTTAAAATTTATTAATGTATATTGTCAATTAAAATTTCAGAATAATTTGAGTAATGCTTCTGAAAATTATTTCTCAACACAAATTATTTTTTTTTATATATATATTTTCATGTAAAGTAAGGGAAAAAGATTATTAAATGCCTATTTTAACATATATAATAGCTTCAGTAATAATCTAAAATAGTAGCCAAAATTATGATGTTAGGACAAGATTAAATACTTTTAACATACATGATAACTTAAGTAATAATCTAAAATGGTACCAAAAATTATGACGTTAGGACTTTTTTTGTGATTTTTTTTCTAAAGTTAGTCTTAGTGATGCATAATCCCTGTCTTGTGGGATGATTCCTTTTGACTCGCATCCATTCTGAGGGAATGTCTTAAACAAAGGCATGCCATCTTGAAAGAGTTAATGATGGTGTAACATTTAAGACAATTCAAACTCAAGAAACTCATCAAAATATGGATATGACGTTAGGACTTTTTTTGTGATTTTTTTTCTAAAGTTAGTCTTAGTGATGCATAATCCCTGTCTTGTGGGATGATTCCTTTTGACTCGCATCCATTCTGAGGGAATGTCTTAAACAAAGGCATGCCATCTTGAAAGAGTTAATGATGGTGTAACATTTAAGACAATTCAAACTCAAGAAACTCATCAAAATATGGATATAACACAGGAAGTTTTGAAGTCTAAGCTGTATGAAGATTGCTGCATACGAAGTGATATACTTTAAAAAATAATGAATAAAAATAAAGCTATCAAAGATGAATTAGTGCATGAGGAAATTCAAGAAAACACAACACACTCAGATTTGAAGACACTGAAGAGAAATGTCCCCACAGATGGAGATTCTGAAGAAACGCATTTTCCTGAGGAAGAGCTAGTTGCTAGAGACTCTTCCTCGGGAAAGTTGCTAACTCTACTAAAAAAACTTTAATATAATAAATATGCAAGCAATAATATGTATGCATAATACCACTAATACTTAAGCAAAGAAACTGAAGAAAATGAAAAAACAGAAGTAAAGAAGCAGATTCAGAAGATCCAGAACGAAAATCAAAAGACTTTAGGTAAAAAATAATGCAAAACCAGTTTTGAAGATTCCTGATATTGGCTTTTTCCCAGCTTGACAAATTTCTCCTGATTTGACTAAAAGACTACTATTTTAAGGAGTGAACCATTTTTAAGAAGAATGAAGATGATGTCTAAAGATGAAATGTATTACAGAAGATGACTTAAGTAAGATGATGTTCAAGATGCATTTAGAAGACGCACCCAGATGATGTTTAAGAAGACCTATGGATGAAGATGAATTCAGACAGACTTATCCAGGTGAAAATGAAGAAAGAGAGTCCATGATAATGACATTTACTTTTACTTTAGTGAAACTTAAAATTCTCTTTTTCCCTGTTTTTTTATTTTACAGATCTCCAGACAATGATGACCACTTTTGTAGCACATGAGGGCTTATGCCTTCAGGGCAAAGAAAGCATCTGTGGAATGTCATCTTTTATGACCGACAGATGGCACTGGATGCCATAAGACAGAACTATTTGTGAAAAAAATGCAAAGAAGCCACCATTAAAAGAAAGACACGAGTAAGATGTTAACAGAAGTTGTACGATGTTATAACTATGAAAGAACGTTTTCTTTATTGTTACAAATTTCTTGTAAATATTCATGCTTCTGCTGTCCATTTTCACAGTGTGTAAAAGTCATTAATGATCTTCATTAAATGCCCAAGTTAAAATGTCAGTTGGACTAGTGTATGTATTCACTCCTAGAATTAAGAAAGTTTCAGCCATTTAATTAAGTATGTGTTCTCAGACACCAGGGTAAGACAAAGTCTACATTAATTATAACAAATTTCAAAATTTTTTGATGCAATTAATTTTCATATTTATATTTGCATTTAAACATTATTTGTAATAGTATGACTGAAATTAATTACAAATTGCAAAAAATCTATTACATATATTATACACGCACAAGGTTTCTTTCTTTAAAACTGATGCAACTCAGAGCCATCTGTAGCTTGATGTATCAACTGGAATGCCACTAATTTTGGTAGTAGGACTAATGATGACACGGGAAAAAAGATTCTATGAAAAAAATTAGTTTAGTCTCCAGTAGGAGGAACTTTTATGTTGTTGAAGTCTACACAACTGAAAATTTGCATAAAGTTCAGGTAAAATTTGAAAATGCAAATTCACAGTTATGTAACAGTGCCAGTAATTCAGTCTCTAAAGACAAACATTGAAGGGCATTTCAAATTTTACCTTGGTCCAACATGCATTTAATCTTATTTCAGTGCTCGCTACATGTGAAGTTATTTTATCTTCACCAATCGAACGCAGCCACTGCTGTTCATGAGTTTAGAACTTGCAACAACTTACATAAAGGGTCTCTATCAATTAATGCACTGAAAGGCAGGCTTCAGAAATTTGAAGAAACAAGATCCTAAGCAGTTTGGTCAGGTAAGATGCAGAAACCAATTTCAAAACTGACAGTTACTGATGTCACAACTGCAATCATTGATGACCCCCTAGAAACACTACCAACAGTAGCATTGCCTGGGGTTTAATGAGACAACTGGGCTTAAATCTTTCAAAAATATGAGCAATCTTTTGAAAAGTTGAAATATCTACCCATACAAGTTGCATAAAGTTCTATCATACAAGGTGCATGTAGGAATTAAAACACTATGGTTATGATAAATGGGTGGCAATTGCTCTAAAACATTTCTTACCAGCATGGAGACCAAGGATGCTTGGCAATGGAGAACCCTCTCGGAAGATGAGACCCATTTTCATCTAAATGGGAGTGTTAACACCCACAGTTCTCTTATTTTTTTATCCAAACAACTCCCTGCAGTAGGAAAACCCACTGCATTCACCAAATGTCCCTTTGGTTGTTTTCACAGCAAATTTTATCACTAAATGATATTTTCTTGAGAAAATTACTTTAACAGGACCAAAGACTTGTACTATAACCACATAAATGTAACATGATATGTTGATTAGTTTTGTCATTTCATTGCTTTGGCAAAGGCAGTTGCTGGATTAGGTAACTTTTACGTAGGATGGAGCACCACTGCTCATAAATATATTCGTTTAGCAGGTGTTGTGCTATCACTTTACAGAAAAAACATCGTAAGTGCCTTTTCCATTTGCACGTAGCCTCACTCTCCTATCTAACCACATGTGACATTTTTCTGTAGACTTATTTAAAGTCTAAGACCTATCTTGGGCAGTCTTGACTTGATGACCTTAAATTGCCAACATATCACGGGCTGTGCTGAGCATTGCCAGTGACACATTACATTCAGCCATTGAAAATATTATGCACAGGATGCAATTCGCAGTTTCTACAAGAAGGGTAGTCAAATTGTAAAAACTTTATATCCTTGCCAAAGAAGTGTTTTTATTAAATAAAGTGCTATAGTGCACTGAAATATCATCCCTGCAACCCTCAGGGGCAGTTCATTTGTGGCATTAAAATGGTGTATTGAAATTATTCATTTATCTAATTTTCATCTGTGTAAACTACAACAGGCTCACCTTCTCCCCATTGGCAACTTTAAGAACTAAATATTTTCACAACATTTTTTTCCCATGTTATTATTATCCCATTATTCCATTTCAGCTGATAGATCAAACTACAAATGGCTCTGAGTAATGCAAGTAACAAAAAAAAAAAAAAAAAAAAAAAAAAAAAATAAAAAAAAAAAAAAACATATTATTATTATGCAGGATATTTTAAAGTATTTTTTAAATCATGTGTGTTCATAATTCTTCACACGTGTCTTCAGGAAGTGTCATTCTTCACATAATTTTTCAGTGTTCCCTGGCATCCCTTGCATGTAATAGATATAATTTTGAATAATGTCAGCATGTTTTTTATGTTATGATGGAATTATTTAAAATTCAGTGGCCCACCACTTGTGAAGTAAGGTCCGTTATTCATGTCCTGACTATAAACTTGACATTAGCACAGACTCCTTGCCAGATTTCTGAAACACAGATCCATTTGCCATCACTGATGATGAAGTTAATAAGCACATGAGACTGTTTAAAGAAGAATGTATGTGACAAACCACACTTCAGTAAGTGCACTTGCGTGAGCAGTCTGTAATCACTACAGATTTTGTGTGTGTGGCAGATATCCTGATTTTTGAAAGAGCTGATTCACCACTTTCAAGTTATCAGTGAAATTCCCACAAGTTTCCCACACTTTAGAGAAGCATAAAATGAAAAGAAAAGCCAATGCTTGACATTTTTTATCCAATATCATAAGTTGAGCTACATTTTTACAAAGGAACAATCATGTATCACAAGATCTTTAAATCTCAATAGCATCTGCTGAAATAGCAAAACAAGTCTTCTGTGACAAATGAGAAATTTAAGCAGATAATCTCAATATATAAACTGCGAGCATATTCTGGGTATAGCATCTTGCTAATAGATTCATGATACAATTGGCAGTAATAAGTACCTGCATATTGCCAGGCTTTGAAAAAACTTGCACAATCTAGAATAAACATTGCACCCTGCTTCCAATACAGCTCTCTTGCTTCACAAAAATGTTAGGCCCCATACTGCTGCTCATATGCAAGCTCTAATTTATTTTAGCTAGAAACAATTAAATCATCTCCAATACAGCCTAAACCTGGCATTCATAATTTTACTTAATCTCAAAAAGACTCTTTGCCAGAAGGTGTTTCCAAACTGATAAAGAGATCAAAAGAACATCTCAGGAATAGTTATTTCAGAATAGTGTCTCCTATATCTACAACTTAGAATCTATACAAAATTGTTGCATGCTTTGAAAAATATTTTAACAACAATGAAAACTACATAGAATAAAGAGCTGAAATATGAAGCACTTGAAAAACCTCCAAAATGTTTAATAATTACTTTTTTCTAATGCGATTTTCACTTAAAAGAATAATCTTCATATAGATAAATAAGCAACTTTTACCTGTGAATAATAGGATCACTACTTTTGTCTTCAGCATAAAATGCAGGAATTGGTACACCCCAAACCCTTTGACGAGATATGCACCACTGTGGTGAATTAGTCAGTTGGCTAAGAAATTGCTTTTTCAGTTGATCAGGTACAATATTTACTTTCTGCAAATGCTCCTACAATAACCAAACATACTTACATGAAATTTTGATGGATAATTTAAAAATAAAAATTTAAAACTCTATAAAACAACATAATTATACAATACTTCACTCATATCTGTAGCCAACATGTTTTACAACTTATTCTGGATGAGGAAAACCACAGCTAATACCAAATATAAAAATTAGACATTTGTGTACTTAATATAGTCAAGTTTGATTTGTAAATTATATGCTGTTAGATATTACCAACCTCAAATCAAATATTAATAAAATATGCTATACACTATACTGCTGTAAAAGATGAGTGAAAAATGAAGAAATGTAGTTCCTGTATTCTATAATGCAATATACTATTGCAAAGCTATATAGAAATAAAAACCATCTCTTTTTCCATTACATAGCATGCACCCCCCCCCAAAAAAAAGTGATCAATGTGGCATTGATACGAAGAGGAGAATGATAACCGTACTAGTGGTAAATTAAATGAAGAAATCAGTTTATGACAACAATGAGACAAATACTCTTTGACCAACATTAATGGCAGAAATCCTGCCAATAATTTACAGCTATAAGCAGAATGTCAGTAAAGAAACTCATGAATGTAGAGAGTAACACATAAGCTAAGATTACATAAAAATATTTGATATGACTACTTTCATCTCTCTTACTTGATCTCCTCATTATCTCAAATGACCATGCTGGTGCTTGCGGTTATAATAACTATGAGAGGACAATGGTAGTGGGCATATTTGAGTTACTACATTTATTTTTTGTCATGCTGTCATTTCATGAGATTTAGGAACACATTTTTTCTTCTTCATGATTCCATAATAAATCACAGATAAATGAAACTGTGGAACCAAATTAGCAGATATGACAATGTGATTGCATGACTTTACTACTGCTTTTTATGATGTGATGACAATTTTTTCAGGAACTAACATTCCTTGAAAAAAGCTTCAATATTTCATCCCCAAAAGCTGGTAATATTTAATTACATTATACGTTGCACAAAAATAATATTTTTTATTTGTAAATCACAATTCTGCCATATGCTAATACTAATAATTCAGTTAAGAAGTTAATTCAGTAACCTCCTTGAGGCTCCAGCAACTATTCTTCCATGAAATACATGGACAAGACAACAACAACCAATAAGAAAAGAGATTGAATAGCGACCACAGAGTCTGGTGTTAAATAACTGCTGTGGTAATTTCTGAAATCATACTGATATTTCTTAGCATTAATCTTAAACACTGATTCTTAATCTTTAATGCTCCATCTCCTCTCCTCTCACAACATATCAGAATATCATTATTTTCTTCCCCCACCCCCAAATCTTTTATTTTAGTGGTGCATTTCAAACAATAGGTTAGTGCTCTTAAATTAAAAACTTCTTATATTTAATAAATATAAACAAGGAAACACTTCTATTAATTTTGCTTCATTTATATAAGGTTTAAATTTAACTTTTAAATTTTTTTTTCTAGTCAAGGGGTTCAAACTAAGCCCTAGTTTTTCTTTGTCCTGAACTTTCTGTTATACTTTGAGTCTACTACCAGTCTGAGGTAGAAGAACACCCTCCTTTTTAGAGAATAATTATCTGCTGGATAAAAATACCTGGTTGAAGGAATATGTTATGACAAAGCATTTGAGTAATAATTCAGAATATACTTGCCTGTGGCATGTATACCTTTGTAGAAGACTTTTCAAGAGAAATTAGCTTTTGTGTATGTTGATAGACAAACAATATAATTATATGAAGACAGCCACCTCATTTATAAAGAATATAACAAACCATAAAGTATTCTGCTGCTTTAACCAGCCTAGCAACAGACAGTCAAATGGATATATAAACCTAAATAAATCATAAAAAATGGATTCAATAGTTTTAGAAGTTCCCGGTGCTTATACTTACATTTTATAAATTATAAATTTAAGCTAATATATTATGAAATAAAATTAAATTTTGCAGGAATTATTTCAAACCTAAATCCTCATATATCAGGATGAAAAAAAAAATACTCTTTCTCTCCATTTCAATTTAGAATGATAGTGCCATGTTTTAGTCCTGATATGTTGGAGATTAAAAATCTGCTCATCCAAAAAAATATTAAAATTTGATAACAATGTAGGTAATTTTCTCATTAAAAGTTTATATTACCTAAACATACACATAACTGCTACTTAAAATTTTGCACCCATATTCCTAACCTCAGTGCACTAGAACTATTAAAGCAATACTCAACAAATAAATAAAAATTTACCATTGCTTTATCTCGAATCTGATGAACATCAATAAACCACTGATGACTACTACGAATTATTACTGGTGTTTTACTACGCCAGTCATATGGATAGCTATGAGTGTACTGCTCTAAATAAAGAATGTCTTCCTTCAAGAGATCTAACACAGCTTTTGACCCATCATAAAGCACAGCTTTTCCTTTCAACATTTCTCCAGCACCATCTGTGTAACAACCATTTTCATCTACAAGGCATCTCTAGATGTAAGAAATAAAAAATATATATATATATAGCTTTATGATGTAGAAAAGGTAAAATATGATAAGGAGAGACACATTAATAACAATTAACTTTTTTTGAAATATATTAGCATGACTGATAAGCACACATTATGATTACTAAATATGACAATAATGTTTATAGATTGGATTAAAAATAATTTTTATGATTTGATATATAAATGAAAAAACTTTTAAAAAGAGAAAAATATGAATTCTGTGAATGAAGAATCCTCTTTGGAAGGGGAAAACTTAATTCTGTTTTGGGAAAAAGTGTCTTCTTGAATTTATACTCCACAGCACTACAATGCAACTTTTTTTTTTCAATTAAATTTTCTTTCATCAATAATTCATTCTGATAAAGAAATTCTATTAAAATCGTTTTTCTTTTAATAAGTCATTTAAGTAAATTTTCATTTAAGTAGTCAAATTTTATTCAAGTAAATGCACATTTGGTAATAAAAGAACAGAAAGAGAATATAATGCTAAGAAATGAAAAAGAATTTCAATTAAAAGTTAAAATATAATTATCATAATATTTCTATTCAAATTTCATGTAAATAAAAATATAATCTCGGGTCTGCTAACAATGATAAATTTTAAATCGAGATGGTCAAAGAAAAATTTGAATGAACTAATCAAATGTCATAATACTGATAATATGTCACTTCTACACAACTGTTTTTATTGTTCTTTAAAATTCTGTTATGTTCTAACGTAAGTCTTATACAAACATTCTGATTTTCAAGTTTAGTCGCATATGATCAAGAATAATACAACAAAAATATTAAAAAAATTTTTTTTTAATTTAATGCAATAAAACTAAAATGATACAATTTAAATTTTTTTAGTATACTTTATATTATACTTCTTATTCTATAAAATTCAGAAAAATAACAAAGAATGAAAATTATTGCTTCTGAACGTAAGAAAACTATTCATTCCAATCCATATAACAACAAAGTAAGCATGATGTCATCTTTTTTCAAGATGTGCCAATCAATATGACGGCATGAATTTATATTTAATCCATTTAAATTTTTATATGATTTAAAGATCAGATTTCATTATTATTTGAAATCACAATGCTCCTAAGAATGAAGGAATCAAATGGTAAAACAAGTCTTTTGATTTACAAGTCCATCATTATTAGTAATTAACAGCAATATCAAATAATTTTTGAAAACATACAAACATTTATAAAGTACTCATGTTCATCAGACAGTGCAATGACCAAAATTTTGCAGAGATTAGTTTGATTAGATACAGAAGTTTATGTAATAAGAATTCAATATCAAATTAAAAAAAAAGAATCTGTACTGCATTTTGAAAACATTCCTGTGGAATATTGTGTTGTAATTATAAATAAGCATCAATAAAAATTTTCAAAAAAAAAGGGGGGTTCAAAGAAGCTCAAAATTAATTACAAGATTTCATTTGACAGAGAATCGAGTTAAATAAAACAACATAAAATTACACAACATATAAATAAACTTTGTACAAACTTTGTAATAAACCAACAAATAAATTAGCTTTGTGACATAGAAGGAACCTGCATGGTGATATCAAAAATATAGTGCAAATGAAAATATTACATAACGAAGTTCTTATTTTAAATCCATCATCACATTAAAAATGGAGACATTAATTTTGCTGTTACAAATAGCTAATACTTAATATCAAAACTTTAGGAGGAAGGGATAGGGAATAGGAATAAAGATTTAAGATTATATCTATTTTTTTATAAATTTGAAATTACATTGATAGACAAGTTTTGTTTCTTGGCTACGATAAAATCATCTAGTCCATGATTAGGAGCTGAATGCACTAAGCCAGTTCCCTTAGTCATGGTAACATGATGAGCAGGAGCAAAAGGACATTCCTGATCTTTTGACATAGGATGACGGTACTTCATATCTTTGAATAAAGTTCCTAAAAAAATACAGCATTTAAGACAATTTTGTATTTTCAATTATTACAAAAACATTTTGCATTTTTTTAGGAATATAATGGAAACTATATTAAAAAAAACAGTTATTTCCTACATAAATTTTAGTTCTTTATCTTAAAAGAATAAATTAATTCAGAAAGATCATCCTTATTTAGGAATGGAATTTTAGTTAAACAGTTAGTTTAATAACATCTAAACACTGTAGAGTTGAAACATTATATGTACATGCAACTAACCTTCAAATGTCTCTATAATCTGTAATTCAGACATTAGTGTGCTGGATACAGAAGGTATCATTTCTTGTGCCATTAAATAAAATTCATTTTGCCTTCTGCATTTGACTAGACTGTACCTATACAACGATAACTTTAAATATATAAAAAATCAATATTTCCAATAAAAACTATTTTAAGTCAAAAACAAAGAGTATTTCTTACATTTTATCAGCAGAGTAGCAGACTAGTTGGTTTGCTGGAATAGTCCATGGTGTTGTAGTCCAAATTATTGCAAATAAGCTCGAGTTTAGATCTGAAGGGGAGGGAAGAACTTTTATGAAATAATTTACATATGCATTAATCAAGTCACTATAAAGTAAATAAGAAATACATTTCTTAATCAGGAAGTCCAAATATCAGCCATCACTGTTTAAAATAATTCTCCCCCTCCTTTCATCAAAATCGGCACTGTTTTATTTTTTTGGCTTATTTGTTTTTTTAAACTAAGTTTAAAACATGTCAGGGTTTTCTGCTTTAAGGGAGATATGCTTTGACAAAAAGGTATTGGCTTCCAACTGTATTATAGTTTTATTCATTAAAATAAGAGTCATATCTTGAAATGAAAGGAAATTATATTTATTTGCAACACACATCAATAATGGTATATACAATTTGTTTTCAGATTATATCATGACCAAGAGATGAATTTCAAGCACAGTGAATGATTTCTTAAGATGATCATTCATGATTTTTTACTTCTGTGAAGGCTGTTATCTTAGAGAGATGATGTTCAATACTAATGCCCATTTGTATTTTTTACAAATACTGATCATTTTCACAAATGGTTGTCTTAGAGTTCACTAAAAGAGAATTTACTATACTTACATTTATTGTTGGATTATGTCAATTAAAATTTGCAGTGTGCAAAAAGAGATCCCTGAAAATGGATAACCATCGAAAAATGGAAGCATATTTATTACAGAGTTGAATAAAAAAAGAAGACACTCACACTTTTTAAAGTTTCCCTAGTGTGGTATTACTTAAAGGAACTGCATGGTTTACCTCGTTACAAACAAGAAAAATCATTGGTAACATATAATTTATAAGCATCTGTGATTCAATAAAAAAATAATACTCATTCTTCTAGGTAGAACTAGGATACTGAATATACTAGAATACAACTGTAGTTCAATCACACTGGACATAGGACAGCAAAAGTTAATTTTTCAACATGAATATTCCCATCTATGGAACCAATCCAGCTATCGATGTTCCATGTACGAAATATCAATTTAAATATTTGAAACTGCTAACTGTGATAAAATATGCCTTTTTTTCAATAAGGGATACACATTACTTCTTTTCTGCTGTTTAAGTGAAAATAAAAAGTTTAAAATGGAGGTGTTGGAATTAATTTTATGCAAAATATATTCCAAAGAAAATGATATAACAAGAATCCTTCTTCTTTGTTTTATACAAAAACAAAATTGATCTACATATTAAGGGGAAAAAAAAGATTCATTAAAAAGGAAGAGAGGAAATATCTTAAAATGGGACGGTTGGTATCTAGAGTTACGTTCATCTGAGTTTGGAAAGGAAAACTACACTTACATTTTATGGCACTGAAAAATTCAGCTTCTTGCTCTCTTACTCAAAATTTTGATACAAATGTTTGATTCTGGGGCTCACTGATTAATTTGCTGCCACCAAAATGAGAGCTTTATTATTTTAATTTAAAAAGGAAGAATTTGTTAAGATTCTTTTTTTTTTTAACCATACAGTACAATATTACACAATGATATTTAAAGAAAGTAGCCTAAATCAGTTACAGAAAATAGATCTTTTATGAAATAAAATTTAAATAATCAGGGAAAAGTGTAAGCAAAATCCTTTATGACTTTTGGAATTTTCAACATGTACAGTGGTTAGTACACTGTACATGCAATTACAAATACAGTATAGAAGAATACCTCGACAACATTTATCATGCTGTTATAAAAATAAATGAAACTGTTTCTTTTAATATACAATTCAAGATGTTTAATAACTACTTTATAACATAAAATTTAAAGCATACAGAAGGTAATTAAATTGGATCATTTAAATGGATTTTAAGATTTAAAAACTAATATCACTAAAAAACTAGGTTAGAGTTTATTGAACGGTGCCCTTGGATTATTGCTAAATTGTTGTTTCTTTTATCGCCAAGTTGTTTCATTTATGGTAACGTGCATAGTTGAATGTTATGGAAACCCTATTATGACATGATTGCGGTGAATTTGACTGATGAGATTTGTAAGCATTGGATGTTGATTAGAACGACTAGGACGTTGTTTATTTTATGGTTTACACGGTAAAACAGCTGAATGTGGTAAGATTAATTTGAAGTTTCTGTACATTTTGGAACAAAAGGGAAAAAACATTAATTGACTGGTGTCTAAATGAAGGTTTACTTAGTAGCAATTATAAGTGTCCTGTTTGTGGGAAGGAAATGTGTATGGTTGAACGTCAGATGATACCGGCATTACAGAGGATATTTTTTACCCTTATTTTTGGGAATTTATGTGGTGATGCATTTATACAGATTCTAGTTCAGATAATTTTAGGAAATTTTTGGATGCTGTTAAGGAATTTTATTTGACTGAAGACATGAAATTTGTAAATAAGGTAAGTGGATATTTTCTTTGTGTAGTGCAAGATGAATTTCCTTTTTTATGTTATTTCATTGTTTGATTTAAAATGTAGTTTATTGAAATTCTATATTTTTTGTTGGCTGCTCCTCTGACTTTTCAAGTGAATATAAATCGATGTGTACATGGACAAAGTCAAGGAAGTACGCAATGCCTAGTTTGTGCAATTCTGGGATTTTTTTGAAGTGAAAACAGGTCAATGTGTACATGGATACTAAGTTTGTGCAATTTTATGACTTGTTATTTTGGCTTTGTGTAGCGGCGATTTTTGACCCAAAAGTCGCCGCTACACAAAGCCAAAATAACAATTCAAAGAACTGCACAAACTTGGTGTTCATGTACTGCCAAAAATCACAAACTTTAGCCAAGGGGCACCGTAAATATATTTTTACAAAAAACTACCTAAAAAATTGACTATTCAAATATCAGTAAAAAATACAATTAAAAAAATGCAAAAATAAAGATGAATACCTAGTTTTCGTTTTAAAACATCAGGACATTTGGTGATGGAAAACTTCATGTAAACAGACGGACTAAAATCAGAAAGGGGGGAAAAAGTAATAATAATAAAATGAACATTTTAATAAACAACAGTTTGTGTATTACCAGAATAGGAACTACTGTCATATATGGACCGGGTGGGCTAAAAATTCTCTCCAAACAGTTTTGGCAAGAAATTCCACGATTTTACTTATCTAAATTTTTATTTACATTTCAAACTCAAAGCCTAAAATATCTGAAAAAACGCGGTTTTTGCACATGATTTACGCTAAAAGTCAGAAATAAAAACAAAAAATTTAGATATGCGTGAAGTTTCTCGCCAAAAATATTTTATGACAAATTTACACTAAAATCACAATAATAAATTCCAAACATTCAACACAAATAAATCCAAAAAAAAAAAAAAAAAAAA
>KK122513.1:481168-512645 GCA_000611955.2 Stegodyphus mimosarum
AAAAAAAAAAAAAAAAAATAACGATGAAAGTTTAGAATTAAGTGCCTCTTGTTTATTTGGCGATTCTTTTTTGAAGCCAAGATCGGCATCAGGAAGGCAAATTTCAAGATGGCCACTACAAAAACCAAAATGAGAAGTCAAAAAGAATTGCACAAACTCGGTGTCCATGTACACATCGATCTATTTTCTTTAAAAAAAATCAAAGAATTACACAAACTCGGCACTGTGTACTGCCTTGACTTTGTCCATGCACACATCGATCTATTTTCACTTAAAAAAAATCAGGGGAATGATGATGTCATATAAGGTTAAAACAAAGTTACTCATCGCCAAAATTGAACAAAATTTTTCGCCAATCGAAGGGGCATCCAATTCTATACTAGAGCCAAATTAAATCAAAATTAAAGCAATGCAACAATTAAAATAACTCTCTAAAAAAAAAAAAAACTAAATTTACTTATTATTCAAAATAATTCCCAAAAAAGCAAAATATTAATTTCAAACAAAAACTTGTAAAGACAGATATATCACATATATAATCCAATATATTTTCATGAATAAAACTACGCCAATCACTCAAAGCATGTGAACCAAAATGCCATGACTTAGCTATGTCAGACGTCTTTCTAGGATTCAAAATTTCAAATGTTACAAAAAACAATTTGCTCTAAAATCAACTTACTGCACCCTCAACAATTAGTACCCTCAACAATTTTTTTGCAAATCCACAAATATCCATCAGAAACACAATTTTTCTTCCGAATCTTCATATGAGACCTGTACTTCTCACATGCCAAGTTCAGCTTCAAAAATCCTGGATCTCATTAAAACTGCAAAAATACACTTCTGTCAGCATGAAGATAACCATGAACAAATGCTTTATTAATAATGACAAAATACAACCACATTCCTCACAAAACTTTCCATGTTAATTGAGTTGCCATACAAACAAAAACTCAGCAAAATCTCAACTAAATCATCCAACACAAAATGCTGCCACATTTGGCGATCACATGTATCCTGGGCTGTAAATGACCATTCGTACCTCAGAATATTACAGTAATTAGCAATGGGTTTTAATAGCATAATATAATCTATACAAGTAATATATTACAGATATCTCTTTAATAACCTGCCATTCCTCCTCCAGTACAAATCACAGATGCACTTGATGCTGAAGGATTGCTAAGGAAACACAATATATTGCAATTTTACTTTCAACACCATCCTAGATGTTGGTCCTGATTCATAGATTACAGGTTTTGTTAAACAGCATCCCAAACATCTGAGAAGGTTATGCTGATTTGGAGGTTATGAGTATTTTTCAAACTCTGCGTAATACCCAAGTGACATGATACACTGAACTACTGAAACAAACAACCTCTTATGGCTACATAAAAGTATAGGTGATCAGAGAACTCATTCTGGTAGCACAATATTCAAAAGGAATTTTATGTTTTCTAGAAATAGACTAAAACTTGTAGACTAATATGCCCTTATACCACCACCATCACAAAGGCAACATTGCTTCAAATTAAATTACTTACACAATATGAATTGATGGCTTATGATATCCATGTCATATATGTATCCTTCATCAACTCAATGCAGCAGGAAAGAGAATTCATATCAGATAAAACTGCAGAATTCCCAGTTTCAATTTTCCAAGCACTAAACACCCATCAGCGGCCTACAGGTAAAGTTGTTTAACACTGGTAATTCGACCTGGGTTCAATTCCAGGTAAACAGGCTGGCTCCATGGGTGCTTTCATAGTTTCTCTACGTGAAATGTGGATATGAGCTAGTTTCTCCTTGAAAGCCCTTCACAACGTTATCCCTCTTAGGTAGAAACCCTTAGCCTGCTTTAAAATAATCAAATTAACCAAACCAAACCCAGACTAAGCAAAACGTAATATCTAATAGTATATAGGTGCACAGTCAAGAATGATATATGAATAGAATACTGGTTTCCATATCCAAAAGCCTGTAAGACTGCACTTTATGGTCTGCTTGCAGACTTTCCTCGTGATTTCAGTTCTGAATCTGCATGTGATTCAGTAAAAGCATTACTATTTGATCAGTCAAAACCAGCCTGAAATCTCTGTTGACATTAGTAAAACTGTAAATGTTTGCTCATCTCCAAAACTTTTCAATAGTAAACCTCAGAAAGATTCTTGGCATGACTGCTGTTGAGAATAAAGAGCTATTATCACTTCAAAAACTGAATGACAAATTCTGTTTTCCTTCAACAAAATGCCTACTATCAAAGTCAATAAGTCATACTTTCTCATAAAAATACCATAGTTACAACTTTTTTGTTGATTGTAAAGCACTTAAAGAAACCCAGATATTTATTTATTTATAGCTTGCATTAGGTCTCAGAGTGCTTTAGTTATCTCAGAAGATGTCAACATACTCTTCACATAAATGCAAACACTTTAAATCATTCTAACAGTAAGTATTTAAATCACAAAAATAAAAATTAGTATTATAATTTCATTTGTAAGAAATCAAATGAGGAAATTTAATTACCTAACATGATTTGGATTATATTCTAATTCTGCTTCAGCTAATGATGTCCTAAAATAACAATATGTATATTAACAAATATTAAGTATTAATCTGAAACCATACATCAAATTTAAATTGAATTTTTTGGAAAAGATCAATACAAATTTCCCACATCATAAAATAATGATAAATAAATAAATAAAAATAAAATTTTCAAAATAAGAATTTCTTCCTTTTTTAGTAAAGAATCTAATGGACTATGATATGCTTGATCCTTTTTCATAAGCATTTCTAGCTCTCACACTTAAAAAAAAAAGAAGATGTGCTGTAAGGTTGCGACGGATGACAACCAAAGGGGTACTACTATGAAATGAAATGGCACCCCAGACTCCTGGTTGTCGGCTTGTCTGCCGGAAGGCAGTCAGGTTGGCATCACACCACTGTCCGGGGCATCTCCAGACTCACCTTCGCTGGTCATCAAGGGCTCAGTTCAAAGCGGGACTCATCACTGAAGACTATTCTACTCCAGTCAGTGACATTCCAGTGTGAATGAGTCAGACACCACTGTAAACGGGCTTGACGTTATACAGAGGTTAATGGTAGTCAGTGCAAGGGGTGACCTCAGACCCCTTTCTGTGAGCCGTCTATGAATGGTCCTTGCAGTCACTGAAGCACTAGTTGCATGTACAATCGATGATAATGATGCATCTGGAGCTGTGAGTGCTGCTCTGATGATTGCTCGGTCTTCACATTCTGTCATTCTTCCTTTTCTCTAGGCCTACCGCTTCCTTCTTGATGCTGTGTGCGGCCATGGTTCACCCATTCCTGGCAACATTTAATAGTGGCATCGCTCCTGCTCAAATGTCGAGCTATTCGCCAATAAGACCAATCGGCTTCTTTGAGCCCAACTACACAACCTCTCTCAAATTCTGACATCTGGGCGTACTGTTCGTGCACCTGTATGCGAAGCATAGTTACTGTCTACCAGAGTACACGGAATGAAATTCGTGAAGAATTTATGACCTGGAATCGTAATTTCTCCTCTTAAATATCCTGCCAGTTGTGCAGATCAGATGCACTGTAGCGACAATCGTTCATTCATTGACAGCCAAAATGTAAAATTTTGCATTTTCCGTCGAAACGTGTATGCATATCAATTTGTGTCCAAGTTGCTTTATATCTTCTCGATGCGTCATTTTTTTTTTTTTATCTAAGAGTGTATATTTACGCTTGCTTATGAAAGGATTAAAGTTGCATTTAGCATCACTTTTTTTGAGCTGCTAGGGAAAAAATTATTGTAAAATTTTACTTCAGGTTTTGTCTCTTGTATAGAAAGAATAGATATAAATGAACATAATTAATATGAACACAATAAATATTTTTTTCAAAAAGTGTTTCTAAATACTGGTCAAACAAAATATAATGTGGAACCCACATAACAGTATCAGTACATGAGCAAAAGGTAGGCATTGCAACTTTCTTCTATCTTTAACTCTATTTAAACTAAACAAGGTTCCACAATGCCATTCTGTCAACATAAACATTTCTCTCTGAAGCCTAAAATCAGATATGAATGTTTACAGTACATTTATATGATTATTACATCATAATTCAATTACTGTTTCTAGACTAAGACAACCATTAAAAAGATAAGCAAAGCAATTAAAAATAAATATAATTGGTACAAAATTCTTAATTTGTTTATAAAAAATGACAAATGAAAATTACTTAAAAAAAGTTACTTTTCAGTTCCCTGCAATTATTTAAAAAAAGTTACTTTATAAATCCCTTTTTTAGCATTATATCAATGTTAACAGTCTGACATAAAAATGGATAATTTTACATGCACACACACATTGGATAAGCATTTATGCAGAATGAAAGAAAAAGGATATGAAAATGAAAGAAAAAAATAAAATCTAACCTATTGTAAGGTGACCAGTATACAGGTTTATAATCTTGAAAGATGATTCCCTTAAAAAAATGCAAACTTTTAACTACTAGACCTTATTATATACAAAATTTAAAATGCATATACAAACTTAATAGCATTAGAAACTGCAAAATCTTATTTCAAATAAAATGATCTAGAGAATAACTAATTTCTTTTATTGTAATTAATCAATTTATGTCAAGGAAGACACTATCAGTAAATTACCCATATGTTCAAAAAGCTCACAGGAAATGTACAAAGAGCATTTTATTTGAAATATGAAAAAAGTTATACCAAGTGACCTTTGAAGTAACATCCAATGGAACACAGACACATAGCACTTCCGCCATTTCTGGAAATACTGAATTTTTCTTTTCTGTCAAAGATTTGCAATTAATATGTCATTTTGAATAGCATAAACTGCCTGAATACATTGTCTCCATAGACCCACCTTGACAGGACAGAACAGCCAGAAATCAATGAGACATCTAGCAAACAAGGTAGTTTTTGGTTGAGGAATTTGTTTCTGAATTCCTTAATTAAGAATTCTTTAATTGACATTACCATATGACTATGATATTGTTATATCCAGAATTAAACCTGTAGCCCACTTTTATCGATACTATTCACATAAATTTATAAATTGAAGGGGGTAACAATCAGAATGACCATGACTTTAAATTTCCTGAGTCAGGTTCATTTTGGTTTTAAGAAGTTAAAAGTGCATCATTCCGAAGAAAGCAATTTTAAGTCCAAACTGTTGGTAAAACCCCAAATTTCTTTGCTCAAAATTTGAAGCTGCACTGAGCAGTAGATTTTATTCTGTATTGCAACACAAAACAAGCTCTTCTAAATGACACTACTTTACAGTTTATTTCTCCTATAGAGAGTATGGCAGAGTCCCTAACAGGCAAATGATATATTTTAATTTTAATGCATGTAAACCAACATTTTTACATGAACATTTTGAACACAAAAGGGAAACTTAATAATACCATACAAATAATTTCATATTTCAGGAAAAAAAATTAAACATTTTAAAATTACTACATTTATTTTAACATGAAAAATATGAATTTCCTCTTAGTGTAATGCATATAATTTTGAATGTCTGCTTGTTTACAAGATTGTCACCATAGTTTTAAAAATTCACTGTGTATACAATGAAGCCTCATAAAATCATCCACTGACATAAATGAATATTTCTTAGTAAATCTTATGAAAATCTGCAATTCTGCATCAACTTCTTTTCCAGCTAACTTTCTTGCTCTGCATGTCATCTTCATGCTCTGCCTCCTCCATATCATTTTTCTCTTTTTCCAATACATGTCCATTTATTTTTTCATCATCTTGGGGTATTGAGATGGAAATAGAATTGTCTACACCCACTCAAACCCACAACTCATCTTCACAAACTTTCTCTGTACAAGTAACCACAAATCCAAGATGTCCACCACAGGCACCTAATGTATTTTAAAATCAACAGAATCTTCATCACTTGACTAAACATCTGTGAACATGATCATAAGCTACAATTTATGGCACCAGCAACATAAAATAATGTATTCTGCATTCTTTTAAGCAAGACACTAGATAAATTTGAATTGTTCCAAAAAATCATGGACCTCCTTTTGATATTCCTGATTATGAGAGATTTAATTATATATAATTAGACATAGTGAAAGTTTCGTACTTTTTCAAATTGAAATATGCTTTCTTCTACTTATTTTGCAACTGCTCAAAAGGCGTAACCTTTATCAGAGTGGAAACTGAAATATGTCTTTTTTGCTCATGTTGCATAATTTTAGCATGCATAGTAGCATTTTTTTTCTGTCTTTCTTTTCTTTCTTTCTTCTTCTTTTTTTTTTTTTTTTTTTTTTTTTTTTCTTTTTTTTTTTTTTTTTTTTTTTTTTGTTCGGTGCAGTGCTAAGAATGGAGAACCCAAAAGTTTATGTTTACTATATTATGCTCTTTTACTTAAAAACGAAAAAAAGAAAAATGCTGGCCACACTGCTTGTAAAATTTATGCTGTATCTTGACAAAATTCTGTTTCTGAAAACACAATTTAAAGGTGGTTTGAGAGGTTAAAGTGTAGAAATTTCAACCTCAAAGATGATATCTGCTCTGGATGACCATTCCCCATACACAAAAATCTACTGAAAAAAGCTTTCTTTCTGAAAATCCTCATTATACAGTTCAAGAATTGTCAGACAGATTAAATGTTTTGAATAGTACAACACATGATCATTTGAAGAAGACTAGACAAATCAGTGACTACGATATATGAATATTCTGTACTTTTAGAGAGCAGAATATGCTTCTTCAAATTTCGGCATGTAATTCTTTGTTGAAATGAAATAAACTCCTTTTATTAAATAGTTCATTACTGAAGATGAGAAGTGGATAATATTATAAGATAAAGGTCATAAAATACGCCAAATAACATCGATGTTATCCTTTAATAACACCGAAAGAAGGGCTGCATTCCCAAAAAACAATGCTTTGTGCATGCTAAGATTACAAAGGGTTTGAATATTATGGAATATTGCCATAAAATCAGAAAAATTTTGCTCTCAAATGGCTGTTCTAAAAGCAGAAATGGAAGCAAAGTACCCAGAATTGGAGTTGGTGTTTTCCATCTCAACAGTGCTCAGTTCACATTTTGATTAACGTTAGACAAAAGATTTATTGAGTATAGTTAGGTTGATTTGTTTCTCCCTTCCTCATATTCACCACACTTTCTGTCTTTGGATTTTCAATTCTTCTGGTCATTTCACAACAGCACCTAATAAGTTTTTAAAAAAGGAATTTTCCAGAGATAGCAAAAGTCATTGGATGGCCTAACATTTCATACCCAATATTTTTCTGATATGATATGCACAGAAGTAAAAAGGAAGGCAAAATAAAGATAGAACTCCATTTTATTTGGTAATACTAATTTGCTGGTCAGACAGCAGATAGATAATAAAAGACCATGGCCTCCTTCAAACTGCATGGCTCCAGTATTGAAAGCACAGTACTTTTTTGTGGGTGATCTTGTACTAAAATCATTGTTTCTTTCTTTCTTCATTTACTTCTTTTTACATTACATACTGCAAAGACATATGAAGTCAATTAACACATTTTGTTGCTTTGAAAAATTATACATTTTCAAAATATGATAAACATGATGATATTCTAAATAATTAAAGTGGCTGCTGATGTCCTATTGCATGCATTGCAAATAACTTATATTATAGATAACATATCATACAGTTTGAACACAGTACAGTAGAATGATAATTCAACTTCCCTCTAAGTTTCAATTTTGTTAATTTTCAAATTTTGGATAGGTGTGCAACTTTGTTTGTTTTAGAAATAGCATAATGTGCACTAAAATTTTATTAAGCAATTACGGTTAAAATAAAAAAAAGTAAAGAAAGAACTAGTGAAATATTTGACAAGGGAGAAAAACCACAACTCTTAGCCTCTAACATTTTTATAAAAGAAGATTAACATCGTATTTTGCTACAGAAATAAATTAATTTAGTTAAATTATCAATGCCCAAATGAATAACTAAAATTATTGCTACATAATTTTGTTTTAATTTTTTGGTGAAGGAATTTTATTGAAATTTTAATTCTATGTTAACAACAATATTTAAAAAAATTTATACAACTAATTAATTAATTTTCGTGCATGTATTAACATATGTGCCATACATTCCTTATTTATGCTCAAAATTGATTTGAAAAATTTTAAAAACTTACTTTATCATGTAGATCATGAAACACATTCAACTGCTGAACTATGTAATTGGGACTACATGTGAAATAATTATTGCTCCAGTCAGCTAGAACACCCCATTCTTTAAAAGATGATAACTGATTTTGCTTTGTTTTCTGAGAAAATGTCAATGCTGTATAGAACATTTTAATGTAAATATTTCTTCAAAAAATTATCAAATATATATTAAAAAGAGAGAGAGAGAAAATAAAAGGTGGGCAAGCAATATGAAAAGAAAAATATTTTGTCAGATAATTCTCATTTCATCTGAATGTTATATTTATAGCACAAATATAACTATAGACTGTACATATAATCACATCCTACCAATCAGAAAAAGACATCAAATAATAAAATAAACATATACAGATAAAACAACAACTCACTACACCAACAAAAATCAATAAGTATTATATTATTAAGAGTTAATAATTAAGAACATTAATAAAGATTTGATTTATTGAATTTCAACATGAAATGGTGATTGACAAGAAGACAACATTTTAGCAACTGATAGAATAGAATTGCTACATATTGCAAAGTTGCTGTAATAAATGAATACTCTTTGTTTTAAATTTTGTAATTACACTATCAAAAGCTAAAAACATCTTAAACTCTTTCTCAATGACTCATATTAACTATCCACATAACATTAAAAATATTACACTGCACATTTTACAAAGAAAGTCCTATCTTTAAGATTGATTAAACCTGGTGATGTTATAATTGTAATCAGACAAGACCACAGCTGCCACACTTGAAAAATCAGGAGTTCTCAGGAGTTTTTACGTTATGCGGTTATATGATCTCAAAAGAACTCTAAATGACTTGAATTCACATTACAATGCATGATTCAGATTATTAAACTATTTAGAATTTCATTCTGATATGAAACTTTTAATATTTAATAGATATCCTAAATTTTATGCTCTCTAACTAACTTCATTTCTTTATTTTGCAATTTTCTTACATATTTAAACAAACAATTAATTATTGAGAAGGGAAGAAAAACTTATTAAAGCACTGCACTTCTAAATGCAATAAAAATAAAATTAATACTTAACGTATTTATGATCACATAGATAAATTTAGAAATGTACCATTTATTGATGTAAAACATATACAAGTATTAATTATTAAGTAAACATCGCTTGAATCTTTGTGAAAGTTTTACAAATGTTTACTGAAGATTAAGATAATTCAGATCAAATAAAATGTAATAAGAAAAATTATGCTGAAAATCACATTGGAAGAATGGAATTTGCACCATTTAAATTACATTTACTACTGGGAAATATTTTCCATAGTAATAACTTAAAACTGGGAGGTCTAACCATCTGCTGGAAAAGTGAGAGATATTATGGAAAACAAAGAGACTGGCAGCTATGCAAGACCAATTTTCAATGTAAATTAAAATTTTTTAATGAAATTTACACAAACTTGCATAAGCAATTTAGTAGTTCTCAATTTACTTTTGGTTAGTTTCCTGACAAAACTTCAATTAAGGAGTTTTAGTGCAGCTTAAAATAATTTGAAGTCATATAAGACTATGAAAATCCATATTATTAAAAATTTTAATGATAGGAAAAGCTTCTCTCGATGAGCACTTATACATTATTCTAACCTGATGGATTTGGACTTATTTAAAAAGATTTAAATATCTCAAATTGAAATAATAATTATGATTAGACTACAAAAGTTTTCTGAATGATAAATCCTCAAAAACAGCCAGGACATTTCTGCCATACCATCAGCCATCTGCTATATTAAAAAAAAAATAATAATAATGCAATACAGTCAAATACCGAAAATCCGCCGACCTGAAATCTGCCAACTCCTGAAATCCGCATTGCCTCTCAAAATATAAACATTCAATTCAGAGGTTCCAGAAACCGCAAGATTGAGAATGAAATACCGAAGAAAAAATATTTATCCAATAATGACATCATAATTAACGAATAATAATGATTCTGTGTTAGTAGCAGAAAACAATCTTAGCCCAGAAGAGATTTTTAATATGGATGATGTGTTCAGATGAGCGAACACTGGCATATCACTATTTTACTTATTTTTCACTTTCAGTCTGAAAATTTTGATTTAGCTTTTCCGTCCTGAAATTCGCAAAATCCTAAAATCCACACAACTTCTGGTCCCAAGCATTGAAGATTTCTGGACTTCTACTGCACCTTTAAATAATCAGTTTTAATGAAAACTTTGATCTAGAAAACAATCAGAATTTTGCAAATTTAAGTAATAAGAAATGATAAGGTTGTAAGCAACAAGAAATGAAAAGATAGAAATAAATCCTAATTTCAAGGTCACCAGCAAGAACAGTGTTATATATATTTGTTCCCAGAAAACTTCTACTGAGGTGTTATATTAAATAGGATGAATTCTGAATTCAATTAAGACCTTCTGTTTCTTTGAACAATCACATTGTTTGAAAATATGAAAAACATGATGGCATTCCAAATATCTACGAGTTAAGTGAGTGCTGATGTCCTATGGCATGCATTTCAGATAACATGCTTATAGATAATAGATAACAAATCATACAGTTTAAATATAGTACAGTAGAATGGTAATTATCCAAATACATTGCGACCTACCCACATTAAGACAAATAATATTTTGATTAATTATTCAGACATTAAACTTATTAAAGATAAGCACTGTAGAATATTAATACTCAAAAAATTACATTTGCTGTCTTCCATTATTTTTAAAATACACAGCACTTTTTTGTGAAAGTAACAGCTTAATTAAATATATTTCTTAATTACCAATGAAAAAATTTTGAAGTTGATTCTTTATGAAGTTTTTAAAGATGTTCTTTCACATGCAACAACAATCGCAAATTCTTTTTAGGTATAGGAATTGAAATTGATTAAAGTCATTCTACCACTTAAACCGCTAATTTATCTAAACATTCAAAAGTGTTAATATTTCATTAAACATTAGCTATTAATATCACAAAATGATTGTATTTATTATTCTAGGATATTTATATTCCTCAGAATAGTTTACAATGGCTATACAAAATCTTATTTCTTATAAACCAGACTATTAATCAAAATTATTATTACAAAATCATTTTTACTTCTCCTTTATTGCGTTTCTGAATGTCATATCAATACGATTTAATCTCATCATTTAAAATTTGATGTCTGAGATCATTCACATTGATATTAAAATACTCATTAATTTTATTCATTTCTGCTATTCATAATCACATTGTTTAGTTCACAACTATATAACTTAGTGGGGGGATGGCAGCAAGTAAGTGAACTGTACTGATAAGAACCAGTAGGTAATGTGTTAATGCCTTGGGAGATAACAGCATATTTTATTTAGTTGCTGTTCAGAAATACATCACAGAATAATGCACACAATCGTTCCAAGATACTATTAGTTAACAAATTATATCGATTTTCATTTTCCACATCAGAGAAGAGAAGTAATTATAGGTCATTTTATAATTTTGTTTACTATTTATCAGTGATATTTCATTTTCTTTAGTTGAATTTTTACTTTTATTTCGGATTAAATCTTGCACATGTCTGATGTACATGCTGTACAAATTCCAGTTTATAACTGATCAGACCCAACTTCATGGTTTATTATATGTGAACGAATGTTTGCTCTTGTAACCCACAAACCTATCACGTAATCATTTACTAAATATAACTATGTAATTTCTCATCTTCTTCAGATATTGCATCATTAGTTCGGGATTTACTCATGAAATCAGATCCTCCTGATCCTTACACAAGGCTCAAAATTTAGTTAACCAATCGGTTATTAGCTAGAAATTCACCAATTATTATCTGGAGAGGAATTAATCTCTCAAAACCTTCCGATTTGCTTAGGAATATGAAACACAGGGTGAAATTCTTAAATGTTCCCGAAAACTTAATTTTAGTATTATTATTCCTTCAGCATTTACCTTCAACCATATAGTCTATTTTGGGAGCAGTTTCTGGTTTAACTTAAGGCAAAGCTACAGAAACTGCCAACAGAACCTTAGAAGCAAATCCGATGCCAGGGACTTATGCCACTTCTCAAAGAGGTTGCCAATCTATTGAGGATAAATTATTTAAAGAAACAAGAAAGTTAAACATATTGATCACATTTCTCTTTCTCATGGTCGCTTGTCAAATCATGTAGACCACTTATAAAGAGAGGAGCAGTTACAAAAGGAGAGGTTATTCTATTTGATGGTATCATAGGCATTCTTTGAAAAAAATAAAAAGAGAAAAATAGAGAAGACAAGGAAATGAAACCAGCAAAGAACAGAGGCGACTTATTCTTTGCCTCACATTCTGCCTGTTCATTCATGACTGGAGAATATCCATTTCATTCTTGGTCAATACCACTCTAATGTGCCCTTACTTCTGGCAAACAATTCTTAAAAACTAAATCCTCTCTAACAGAAACTTTTCCTTGCCAATTTTTTGAAACTATTCTTTTTTATTGTCAAAAAACACTTTCTTTAAATTTCATATTAAGATGATAGTTTGCTTGGGCTTTTCTTATAGTAAAAGTTAGTTTACCCATTGTAGGAGCAGATTTCCTCCATTTCTTTAAATCCGTGTCTGATCTTGAAAACAAATGTCTAAAACAGATTTAAAAATGCATTTTTAAACTCTAGGCTGCATGAAAAATGCAGACTTTTATTCAGTAAAAACTGTTTTTTTATACACCTTATCACAAAATATTAAAAGAATTTCTTTCTATAAGTAAATTACAAGATCCTAACCAACCTGTTAAACACAACACTATTTACTTCATGATGATCAAAGGTCCACCTGTTGTTGCTAAACCTTGTTGGTTAGCTCCAGATCACTTAAAAACAGCAAAACAAGAATCTTAAACTATAATTAAATTGGGGATTTCAAATCTTCGAGAAGCAAATAGGCATACCCACTTTCCATGGTTCCAAAAAACGGAACTTTAGAATAAGACCTGCAGGAGATTATCGTGCATTAAACTCCCAAAGAATAGAAGATAAATGCCCTAGTCCTTGCTTAGCGATTTTCAGTCATGTTGACCTTATTAAGGCATACCACCAAATACATATTAATCCTGGCGATATTTATAAAACTACCATAATGTACACTACTTGGTTTATTTGAAAGTACCCATACACAATTTGACTTACTCAATGTACTTGCAACATTTCAACATTTTATAGACGAAATCATGTGAGATCTAGAAGGTGTTTATGCTTTCGATGAGCCTCTAAAGATTCCAAGGAACACTGCAGGCATTTGTAAGCCTTATTTTAAAAAAATTCAAGAATATGGACTTTACACAAATATTTCAAAATGCACATTTAGTCACACATCTATCGATTTCTTAGGTTTTTACCTTAGTGAAAGTGGAACTCAACCTCTTCTTGACAAAGTAAAATTTTAGATTTCCCTCAACTTCATCGATTTTTAGGCATGTTTAACTTTTACATGTTTCACACAAGCAGCACACATTCTCTCTTCTTTAATAAAACTGTTAGAAAGACATATCAATAAAAAGAAATTTCATCATTGTGTTCAAGATTTATACACAAATTGGCAAAACAAAAAATGCTGAAAAAGCCTTTATTGCTGCCAAATTGCCGTTGCTCAGGCTACCCTTTTGAGACACCCTATTCCCAGAGCCCAGTTAAGCATTTGGTAGATGCTTCAGACATCACATAGAAATGGTTCGTGCATGACAGGGAATAATTTTCAATTTATTCTGCGATTAGGAAATTCCAACACATGCTAGAGGGCAGAAATTTTCAAATTATACAGTACACAAACTGTTAATATATAAATTTTAAACAGAGCCCCCACAAATGTTTACCTTTGTAGTAACACCATTTTGATTTTATTCCACAGTATTCTATTGATATTAGGCATATCCAAGGTTCTAAAAATGTCACTGCTGACAGTTTTTCAAGAATCAAAATTGATTCCATAACTAAATATCTCCATTTCTGGGTTTTAAAAAATTTTCTGAAGCTCAACAGCATGAGGTACGAACCTTCTCAAAAACAATACATCATCTTCTAAACTGGAATTGAAGCCATGCCAATACTCTGATAGTATTATTCTTTGTAACATCTCTCAGACATTCCTTGTTCATTTGTTTTTAATTCCTTTTGCAGACTCATCTTTAATCATCTGCATAATCTGTTATATCCAGAATTGCAGCTATTATGAAACTTGTTTGTTCTCATTATGTATGGCCCTATAAAAAGTGTCATATCAGAAACTGGGTGAAATCATGAAAATCTTGCCAGAGATAAAAAGTAACCAGGCACATTAAAGAACCACTAGGTACATTCTTTCTTCCTGAGAAGGAAGGCAGAAAAATTCTCTTTTCCCAAGACGGAAGAGGGACATTTTTCAGAAATCCACACGGATATTGCTGGCCCATTACTGACATCAGAAGGCAATATGTACCTTTTGATTCTAATAGATGAATTTTATAGATGGCTTGAACCCATTCCTATCACCGACATGAAAACAGAAACTATTTCCAGAACTATTTTCAATTCATAGATATCTCACTTTGGCTGCCCATCAGTCATAACAAAAAACCAAAGTTCTCAGATGATGTTCTGCTAAGTTTGCAGAGTTTACACACATCTTGGGTACAAACAGAATCACAATGATAGCCTATCATCCAATATTAAATGGCACTGTTGAACGATTTCATCAACATTTAAAATCCTCTCTCCTGGCTCACGAGATCAATAGCTGAACTGAAATACTTCTAATTGTTTTGCTTGGTATTTGGACAGCCATTAAAGAGGATCTGCAGACATCTTCTACAGAAATGGTGTACAGCCCAACTTTCAGGCTGCTAGTGATATGATGACACCAACTAAGATATCTCCATATGTCACTCTATTCATTACTAATCTGCAGCACAGAATGAATCAACTAAACTCAATAGAAACATCTACAAATGATCAAGATAAGTATCACATTAGTTCCATCTTCAAATCGTGTATACATGTACACTTATGTATTGACCGAGCAAAGCCACCGTTGTGCCAGCCATACTCAGGTCCGCACAAGTCCTTAACAGAATAGACAAAACTTTCAAAATTGAAATAAATGGCCTTAAGTCTACTGTGTCTATAGACTGTGCAAATCCAGCCTATTTGCTTTCAGGCTCTGATTTGTCCGAACTGTAACCAAACAGAGACTTACAGACAGATCAACATAATAAGTCTGCTACTAAACTCTTTAGGACACAAACAGTCACAAGATCAGAAAAACAAGTTCAGTTCCCAAAGAACATTACATTACAATTTAAAAATTTTTTGAAATCTGCTTTGTCAAACAGTATTTAGTGTCACTTCGTTTTTATATATGTGCCTTTTATATATAACCTTGTCATATGTTGAATCACATCTTGATCTTTGTAAGTAGATTATAAGTACGATCCATTATTATTACACATAATCTAATACTTATTTTATTGTAAAACAAATTTGAGAGCAAAACCAATATCAAAAAATTTATCAAGCAAAAAGCATTAAATTACAAAATTTCTTGAAACATTTATATTTTTCTCTTAAAATAGTCTCACACATTTTAAAGATTATTAATGACATTTTATTTAAGTTTTACTAACAGGGGCTGTACGTTCTTTCTGTTATGCCTCATTTCATCATATACTTGCTCAGTCTAGCAGCTTATGCAGATTTTATGTCGAGCAGTTTAGGTTAAAATGACAAGCATAATCATACCCAGCATGACTCAAAACAGAAGTTTGGCTGTTGCCACTGTTGCTGCTTGCCTAGAAAGAAAGAGAGACACTGATCAGAACAGATGTAAATGCTAGACATTGGCAAGTGTTGGAAGCTAGTCGTGCTTTGTTTGTCAGACCTAGTTATATTATCTTACTTTAAAATAGGAACTTCAAGCTCCTATTCTGCTGCCCGATTTGGCTTGTAACCAATAAAACAACAGCTGGAAAAAAGTTGACTTGCTTAATATTAATGTCCCACTTCATTTCCATTTAACATGTTTTGCTTTATGAAAGCAAGCAAATGAAGGCTGACTTGAACTACAGTCTCAAATGATATGGAGAAAATAAATCCTGCACGATGATGAGGGCATGAGTAATAAGTGCAAATGTGGTGGGGGATGACAATGGCCTTGAGGTGCCTATTTTAAAGCAACAGACTTCACATAGAGTTGCAAGTTTTAACCTAATCAGTGTAAAGTAATGTTCACTGAAGCACCAAAGGCGATAAATTGTTTTGTATTAAAATATTACAAATATTAGGCTTATTAGCTGTAAGTAATATACTTTTATGTTGTCTTGCATTTTTTGCTGTACCTTGTGTCTACAGTAAGGATTATGGAAAGGAAATGACATGCCTTGACACATAGAGAGAACTTCTAAGAATGAGCAGTTAGTTACAAATAATTAAATTAGATAGATAGTTTTAGCCATTCCAGATTTAACTGGACATTATTAAAAAAGTTTTTATTTAAAAAAAATATTTGTTAAATAAAGCACTATTAAAACCACAGTTTAAATTCACAGATAATTATACATATAATTTATGACATTCATTCTAAAATAATAATATTATAGTCATGCATCAAAAGCTAGAAAACTTGTACGTTTTGCAGAACAACACATAAAATATTTACGTGCCTTTTTAATTTGAAAATCTTTTAAACATTTGAGCTTAATTTATAGTAATTTTCTTCTTTTAGCATCTTTTTAAAATTTATTTGTCTCAATACACAAATCAATGCTTTCAATAGTCTCTACTTCCTTTCCTAATTTTTTAATGTTTCAATAATATACCTTTGAAGGTCAGTTTTCTTTCTCTTTATGTAAGCATTTTCTTAGTAAGTTTCCTCTTCATTTTGGAAGTTTCAGATGTAATTAAAGATTTCTGTTATTCATTCTAAATAAAACTGTAACGAGTTCTTTCAAGTCTCCTTAGAGTAGGTTCCCGCCTATTAGTAATCTGCACAATAAGTGAACTATGACTACAATGAAGTTTTTGAGTTCAAACACAATAATAAAACATTTACTTTAAAAATAAGCATTTAGAATTCCTATAACTATAGCTAGTTTCTTTTTCACACTTAACTGATCAAAACATTAATCAAATATTACCTATACATAGCTCCATCTGTACATAAAAGTTTTGAGTTATGCACTGTGTGTGTTGATCATAGGTTCATAAGATATTCATATTTCCATCTGAGTTAGTGGGATAAAAAATATTCCTTTATGACAGGGGATTAATCAGTCTTCATATCTGCTCGAAGTCCAGTTTGTTTAAATATTTTAGCAGTATTTGTGTAGATGACACAACACAAGTCTCTTTCAGATATAAATCTTCTAAAATAGAGCATGAATTCTTCTGTTGTCATATTTGGAACTAATTCTAGATGGATTGCTCACATAACAGCACAGTAAACAAAAGTAATAAAAACTTACTGTCACTGTTTTTGACAAAAAGCAGGCCAGCACAGTCTGCTCCTGTTCTTGTAAAAGGTAGTGATTCTTCAATGCTTCAATTCTATCAACCAGCAATAGTACAGTACTAACAGTAGCCATGTAAATATTATTATGCTCATTATAATGAATGTCATAATATTTACACATTATGCATACTATCTTCCTCTTTTAACCCAAAATCTTTCTCAAATCCGGACTATCATATGGTATGCCTTCTCATGAGCATTTTTAATAATACCTTCAATGAATCTGAGCTTTGCCCACAGTAAAATCGGATGTGTTTCATAAAATTCACCTTTCATTCTTTTAACCTTCTGTAATTTCTTTCTCATCAAAAGTTGGGTTTAAATCTTAAATTCTTTGGGAATGCATTTTCCTTCTATTATTTTTTAAAATTATTCTGCAAAATTTCCTTCCTCCATTTTTTTATCTAATAGTTTTCTACATCAGAAATTTCACTAGCATTTAATTCGGACTGAATTGTGAGTCTGCCTTGTTTTCGCATCTCACGTTAAATATTAACCTCCTTAACTTAAGCTGCTATTCTCTATATCTTTGCAACTGAACTATACTTATTCAAATCTAGGGGGTAATTTTCCTTTTTCACATTTTTGCCAAATTTCATATTCACACATTTTAAACTTTGATTTCTTTCCTCCATAGTCAAAGGATCAAGTTACCACAATGCCATTTTTCTTCAAGCTGTTGTTAAGTAACTACGCCTACCATTCTTTATCAAATCTGCTTGTCTACATCCTCTTGATATTATCTGCTGGATTATTTCAACTGCTGAAAATGTTTGCAATTCACTATGTAGAGTTCCTCACTTTTATTCTATTAAATTAAATGTCAACTTAAATGTCAATGCCAATTATTGCTTAGTTCAAAAAACACAAATTGTAACTCAAGAAGGGTTAATTACCATTTATTCACTCAAAATAAGATAAACAGTCGGCCTCTATCTTCAAGTTTACAACAAAGCCTCCACACGGGTTTAAAGTCAAAAATAAGAAATAGGAACTAACTATATCTAAGAAAGAGATTTAACCAAAGTTAACACAATTCTAACATAGTTGGCCCTTACTTTTAAACTAGCTGGCAAACTATCAAAAGGCACATAATATATGGCCAAGCATAACAGCAGTTAGAGAGACTTAGCCCAAAGGCAAAACACATGCTACTCAGGATTCCTAGCTCTCTCTCAAAGTGAGTTGAACTTTTCCTTTAATACTATTTCTTCCTCATTTGCATTCAATGTAATTCTAAAAACTCATTCTGGTAGGGAGTTGTAAGTTGAAACGAGGTGAGAAAGGAAAGGTTAACTAAATTAAAATGATGTTTATAAAATTAAAATATACCTTACAACTGGACTAGGTATTTTCTGAATTTCTTTAACTTTATTTGGAGCAAAAGGCTTCTGGCATTGTCTTGGATCCAGCAGAGGTAGAATCAGTTGTAGAATTTACAGTTTTAGAATGTTGTAGAATCAGTCCACAGGAGTAATTTGTTCCTCATGTGAAATGTATTCCAAGAAGTTGAGTATTCTTGCTGCAATTCAAAACTGCCATCAACTCTTAAGCTGCTTTCAAAATTTTCATCTGATGTTTTGTTGCAGACATATACTATCTCATCAGAATGAAAAAAGATATGCCACTGGAATTCAAATTCTCAAAACAGAATCTTCAATCTAATTACAAATGGTGCAATTGAGACAAATTTTACAAGATAATTTTAAAACACTTTTGTCTTCTGTCTATCCTTTAACAATGACAAAATAGAAGAAATGTCAAAACTAAATTCACCTGTTTCGGTGTTCCAAACAATGGCACTATAGAAGTTTTAGAAACTGAATGATTTTTCAATTCCTATACCATTTCAAATTTTCATAAGCTCCTTTAATTTGTCATTTTCTCAAATTCATAGCTGCCTCTGAAAAGATGCATTTTTCACACGTATACCATTTCTGGGCTTTGAATGTACAGTTTACTCCTACCAACAGATCATCAACATATAAACATTCATTCAAGGTCCTGTATGCTTCTTTATTCAATTCCTTGTATTTATTTATATGACGTTTTATTGTCACCCGCAAGAGGAAAGGGCTAAAAGTCATTTCAAATGTGATTGTCATGATTCAGCACATTTTCTATTTCCCAGATATCACTTCATCAAACCACAGAAATCTCTGATAGTCCCAACTTGCCCCTGCTAAGGAAATTTGTAAGAAAGCCTTTTTGATGTCAGCTACAAAGGCAATTTTATTATTTTTTCTGATATTTAGAAACAGTGCCAAAATGTTAGGATATAAACTTGGTCCTTTCCTGTCACTGAAAGATCTTTCAACAACAAGACGTTTACACAATTGTTTAGTTCCTGAAGGACTGTACACTACTCTTAACTTTGTAGTTTCACTGTCTTTTTTAATCACAACATGATGGGGCATGTAATGGGTTTTATTTTGAAACACTTCTGTTTCAAGATTTATTTCTGTATAATAGCTTCTGTTAACTATTCATTTATAATCCTTTTATATTCTTCATAAAGAGATTAATTAATTTTAAATCTGTTCTCTAAACTGAGCAGGCTTTCTTTTGCAAAATTAAAATTATTGTCTAATTGTGGTTCCCCATTAGATGGTAGCCCAATTTCATATCTTGGTTTGGTTTGGTTTGATTTATTATGATTATGGCAAAGCATTCAAGGGCTATCTGCCTAGGGTAAGGGATGTCATAGTGGAGGAATTTAAAAGGGAAATGGCTCATACACACCTTACACATAGAGAAAACACTCATGTAACTAGTCTGATCACTGGGATTCGAACCCCAGACAAAACTACCAATGTTTAGCAACCTGACTGCTCGGCTGCTAGTGGGCAACTTTACATCTTTTACCCTTATTTTTTTTTATTTATTTATTTTTTTTTACCTTGTTTCATACAATCAGAGTGATTCAATGAATTTTCCTCACACTGAGAATCAAAAGCTAAGCTACCAATTTCTCAAACCTTTTCAAATTCTTTTTAATTCCTTATTTATTTGGCAGTCAGCGAACCCTCATTAATACTTTTCTCTTTATTTTTGCAGCTGTACTCGAACCACTGCTATACTAACATTTTTTAGTATTTCACTAGGATGACTATTAATTGTCTGATCTTCAATACAAACTCCAAAGAAAGTTTTCACAGTGGTTAAATTCTTGCCTATCTTTTCGCATCCACCCAAATTTATTATCCAAAAATGACCCCCCACCTATCAAATGTTCAAGTGGTTTTGAGCTCTCAGCAAAATATAGGTCTGATTCATCATAGCGACATTTTAACATTTCCTGCACTGATCTGTCTGGGGTACAAACATATGCATTGTAATTTTATCTCTAATTAATACATCAAGTTCTTTTTTCGTTTTAGGATCATTATTTAGTTAGTAGTCTTAGGATATCTTTTCATCTTAGGAACATATAATTTTGCAATTGGATTGTTGTTACTCTTAATAATTTTCCCCATGGATTGCAATTTTAAAACATATAAACAATTCAATTTTCTTTTCTTATAATTAAAAGTTTTAACTCATCCACTAATGATTGTACAATAAAGGAATGCATTGAAGCATTATCAAAAAATACTCACGATTTTCAACTTAAGGTATTACAAATTCCCACAAGACATGTTTGAAATAAAACTGAATTTGAGTCTCTTACTCATACTTGCTTGTAAGGTGATACAGATTAAACTGTTTAGTGAGATTTACTCTCATTCCCTTTTACATAAATACTTTCATTTTGTGAACTTTCAATTTTAAAAAAATTTTTTTTGAAGCAGATGTTCTCATGATGATTATTAGAATTATATTTTCTATTTAGTTATGATCTACAATTAACACTTAAATGTGATTTTTTGTTGCATTTAAAACAAAGACCGACCTATAGCTTGTTTCATTTTTCAGCAAGCGTTAAGAACTTGGCTTTGGAGTGAATCATAGTCCACATCACACAACACGTAATTAAATTTTACATTGGTTGAAAATGCAGCCATTGGTTGACTAATCCGCTTAAACTGCTTTTTATTTACTTCATCCTGGAAGTAGTTGCTAGAAACCATCACATTTTCCGATTTCTTCAAATTGCATAATAAGCTGAAAGCTTTGTGACATTTCATTTCCATTTTTAAGAATTTAACTAATTCCAGAATGTCAAATTCAGTTTTTGATTTCCTTTTCAACTGCATTCTAAAGCTATCTCTTCTGGAATAAAAGTGGAAGCAATAAATGACCATAACTGCCCATAACTACATTTAAAGTTTCTAGGGATCAAATATAAGTTTCTACTTCATCATATAATTTTTGAAGCACTATGATATCACATGCTCACTTCACTAGATCTAGGCTTAGTAGTTTCATCATACTACAATTACTTATGATTTTGTTTCTTCTGAAATGTTCTTTTAGCAAAATGATGCTTCTATCATCATTTTCCCTCATTAGAACAAAACCTTTATTTGCATTCAGTGCAATCCCCTCTAATAAACTTTCAGATATTAAAACTTTTCAATGCCAGATTAACTATCGTTTTTGTGAATGGAATTTTTGAATCAAACCACGTGCTTACATCACTGTAATATTTTGAGATATTCAATTTCGGAAGCTTAGTTTGACTGAGAAATAACATTAATTCTATTACCAAAAACGCCTTCCGAATTATCCACATTATTATTTACACTTTAATCTTATTTATTTATTTATTTAATTTTCGAATATTGAAAAACTCTCTCATTTCTGTGTAAATTTTCTTTGTATATTCTTTGCAACCTTTTATTTTGGTTTCAGGTTCTGCTTGCTTAATTGAAGACTCTATGGTAGTATTTAATTCCTTTAATGTAGCATACTTATCAAAAAATAGTTCATTTATTTAGTTCTTAAATGTTTTTCTCCTATTCATAACTGTCATTCTGAAGAACAGTTTCTGTTTTTTTTTTTTTTTAATAATATTAGTTGTTAGACTTTGAATTGTTGCTTGCTTTTTACTTGACAATTCGAGCTCCATAATAAAAAAAAAATTCTCACTTATCCTCAAAATGAATGCTAACTGCACTTTAGCCCATGCTCTCTAATATGGGGCCTGGCAATGAATTCTTTAGATCAGATTCTTGCCTGTTCTGAGCAATGAATGAATGAATGTATAAGCCACGACTACAGTTTAAAAAGTTTGAGTTCAAGCATAACAACAGAACATTTGTTTAAAAGATGAATATTACGCATTCCTGTCCTTACAGGCAAGAATATTTTTTATCCTCACACTCAATTGATTAGAACATTAATCAAACACTATCTGCACATAGCACCATCTATATTAAAAAAAAATTCCCAACATACTGGATGTATTTATAACGTACTGCTAATTTTATTTCTTTAAAATCTGAGAATAAATATGAAATGATACAAGGCCAGAGCTGGTGTGGCAGAATTTTTAGAATTTAGTGAAGCGCTCAGCGATAAAATTTAGGATTGGAAAAATTTTTATAATTTAAGACAGGGAATTCAGTTGCTGCACTGCAAAATTTTAGAATTTAGGGAGGCACTGCACAACATAATTTAGGATTCGCAGAGATTGGGCCAGATGGCAAGCTGGTCCAGTGTATAATGCACTGAGACACATAAAATTATTCTTTTAAATTGAAAATACTTGGTTTCTTTATTAAGGGAAAAATTTCTTTTAACAGTTACATGTCAATGTGACAAGATTAGAATCATTTTTTCAATTTTTCATGCTTGTGTGTAGTGAAAAAAGGTGAAAATAAAGGGAAGATAAACATATTATGAGAAAGACTTCGAGGATCAAAAAGTAGAAAATTCAAATAATTCTGTTATCACTCTTCTTCCAAAAATTTCCCCCAAAATAAGAAATTCATCACTGGTGGCATAAACCATCCCCGAATTTGGTGAACTAAGAAGTTTGCTGTAGTTACGTGTGACCAGAGTGAAGCGCTCGAGGAAGCTGTACATTGAGATTCCATGGCAGCAGTATCTGTGCAGATGATTCTATTGTGGAGCTATGAAGTAGGAATATTCTAGTGAAACGCAGTGTGTCAGTGCTGATATTTGATAATTTTTTCCCAGGTTATCATGTGTTTCAGACTGCAGGTAGGACTTATTCGCAGGAGTTTTTTTCTTTTGTATTAATTTGTATTCTTTTACATAGTGAATATTTTATATTTTCGCTGATATGCATTTTCATTCCAGTCTGTATCTTTAACAGGTATGGATGTGTGACAGGTTTTCTATTCTTCTAGGTTGTGTTTTGGTATTCATATTTGTAATACTTAGTTGCAGAAGTTGGTAATGTCACGTAATGAAAATTTTGACGACAACATTGCAGCTAAAGATGCAGCTGCTACACATGTGTTGCATTTTTCGGTAAAATTACCATCTTCTTGGAAAACAAAACCTGTCTTGTGGTTTGTCAGATTGGAATCAAAGTTTTCCCTTCTTCGGATTTAACAAAATTTAATCATGTCATCGCTGCTGTAGTCTCTGATATATTTAACCTATTAACTGCTATGATCCTTATTTGGGGACCTGTCTTAGTAGTGGAAAGTTGGTAACTTTAATTAGGTTGGCAACAATGGTTACTTTTTTACATTGTTGTTTAATCATTTCTCAAGCTTTAGGATGAGTTGTTGAGTATCAAATTCATTAACACAACCTTGTATTTGGCGTACATTCACTAATCAATCACTATTCAATTCACTTCTCAATCGATTTTGAGGGCAGCTACAGGTCCCTCCTCATCAGGAGAACAAAATACAAGAAGGGGAAAGAAGTAGTTGTTGTTAAATAAGTCAGCTGGAGAGCATTATTTGTGAGAAGTAGAATCTTTGTGGGTTTTAGGATTTCAACACTTTCAAAACGTGTCATGTCGTATTATTATGTACATCACTTCCAACTCTTGTGTACTCTCGTTTTCTCTAATGGTTTTAGAATATATTTACTAACTATTTATTGTCAATGTGAATTTTATTTTCCGGTGAGAGCTACTTGAATGTTGATCACCATTTGGGGCTCAGGGCAGATTCCATCTATATTCCACTACTTATTATCTATATTCCACAATTTCCAGTTTCTATGTCAATCAAGACACCCAGAAATAAATACAAATTGAGAAAAAAAATTGGCAGTTAATAGGTTAATTCTGTTGGTGATATCATTTTAAAACCTCCTGCTACTGGAACATATGATGCCCTAAAACAAAGATTGATTTCAGTATGTTCTGAGAGTAAAGTATCAAATATTCATACTTTCTTGCAAGTTTTAGAGCTTGGCAATCCATGGCCTTCTCAGTTACTGACTCATATGTTGTGCGCTTTGGCAGGTGATACCATAGCTGAACCTTTGCTGACGTCTTTGTGGCTTGCAAGGCTTCCTAATAGTACACAATACACCAGAGCAGTTACGTGCTCTGGTGAAGATGATTTGAGTAAATTGGCTATGGTTGCTGATAGGATTACTAAGCTTACATCTCATTCTTATGTGAATATGGCTATTGCGATCCCTGAGTCAAGTGAATATGCTACTGCTCATTTGAAACTCCATGTAATAGAGCTGACTAAACAAGTTAGTGAGTTCATCTCTACCTTGAGACGTACTCTAATTCTCGCAATACTGAACGTAATTTTCGACATTTGTACTGGCATAGCAAGTGACATGAGCATACTAATCATTACAAAGAATGAACAAATGAGCTTTGCTTTTATCATGTAAATTTTAGCGAACAGGCAAGGAAATGTTATTCTCCATGTTTCTTTTTTGGCCAAAATAGCAACTGCCAGCTGAATCGTATGCTTTTGACCAAACCCTCTTCAAAAATAAAGTATTTAATTGATACTGGTGTAAACATGTCATTACCAAAAAAGTATGTTATGTTCTAAGCCTTCTCAGAATCTAGTTTTATTTGCCGCTAATGGAAATAAAATTCCCACAGTTGGCACTAAATGATTTACTTTAAATTTAAATTTACGCCGTACCTTTACTTGGTTATTTGTCATTGCAGATGTAAATCAGCCAATTAAGCCAATTATAGGTGTAGATTTTCTTAAGAAATACGTATTACTTGTTGATGTTGCCAATAATTGCTTTATCGATTCCAAAACTAATTTGTCATTGTGTGGTAAATTATTCGAGAATTCTTCAATTGTTTGGGAATTTTTTTGATTCGGGCATATCTGTAGTTCTTGGTGATTCTAAATTTGATAGCTTACTTGTTGAGTATCCCAAACTCACTTATCCTTCTTATGTAGCTAACAGTAATCAGAATTCAACAATTTTCCATTGTATCAAGACTAAAGGTCGTCCCATGTTTTCTAAACCTTGTCGTTTGTCACCGGATTTATTCCAAGTGGCAAAGGAAGAGTTTGAGTTCCTTATGTCGCAAGGAATCATTCAGCCATCCAAAAGTCCTCTTCAATGGTCCATAAAGCTAATGGTAATTGGCGCCTTTGCAGTGACTATCGCCACCTGAATACTGTGACTATTCCTGATTGGTATCCTGCACCAGATATTCAAGATTGTACACAGATATTTTTTGAAAAAAAGTGTTTTCTCAACACTCGATTTGGCTAGGGTGTACCATCAAATTTCTGTTAATCCAAAGGACATGCCTAAAACAGCTGTGACTACCCAATTTAAATTATTTGAGTTTCTTAAAATACCATTTGGTTTATGAAATGTTTTTGGTCAAATATTAAAAAGATTTATTTATCAAGTACTTTCTGGTTTAGAATTATTGTATTCCTTACTTCAATGATCTACTTGTGGCTTCAGCGATGAAAATGAGCATGAAACCCTACTTTGTTTGATTTTTGATAGACTGAAAAAATATGAGTTAAAACTAAATCCTGCTAAATGTAAAGTCATCAGTATCATTTCTTGGTTGTTTAATTACTCTATCTGGTATTTGACCACTTCTTGAAAAAATTATAATATTTTCCAACTTCTCTAAACCTGTAACAATGTAACTAAATAGATTTTTGGGAATATTGAATATTTATCAACGATTTTTGCCTAAATCAGCAGTTACCCAAGTAGCGCTTCATTTTCTTTTGAAAGATTCTAAAGAAAAGGATAAACGTCCTATTCTCTGGACAGTGGAAACAACTATGGCCTTCGAAAAATGTAAAACTGGTGTAGCAAATGCAGTGACACTTGGTTACTATGCCCCTGGTCAGCAATTGTCATTAATGCTTGATGCCTCAGGTGTGGCTATTGGAGCTGTTTTCCACTTTCTACACGATAAACATATTCAACCACTAGCTTTTTTTCCCTGCAAACTAAGTCCAGCTTAAATTAAGTGCAGTACAGATGATAAATAATTACTCACTATCCACTGCACTGTAAAGCATAGTCAACACAATCTCAAGAGACAACATTTTGCAATATACACAGATCATTGCCATCTAATATTTTTATATATAAATTATATTGCTTGATTCAATACTGACATACAACATATTCTGGGATCCAAAAATATTGTGGGAGATGCATTGTCACAAATTACTGCTATCAGTAACCTGGATATAACAAGTTTTCAAAAGATTGCTGAGTCTCAACAGAATGATTAAGAACTGAGTCAATTATTGCCTACAGAAACTAGCTCAATAAAACTACAAAATATGGAGCTTTCCCCTGGTTTAAATATATACTGTGACGTTAGTGGTGACAAGATCCATCCTTTCATTCCTAATCAATTGCCAAAGGCAGTGTTTGATTCTGGGATCGACAAAAAGATTCATTCTCTTGTTTTGCATGGCCTTCTGTGTCAAAGGATTGGGTTGTTTGGACTTGTGCTTGCATCAACTGCCAAAAGTCCAAAGTCATGCTGCATGCTCACAGCCCATTGCAGTTCTTCACCATACTAAGTCAATACTTTGAGGATGTGTATTTGGTTATTTGGGCTCTTACCACCTTCGGAAGGATACTCCTACTTTTTGATCCTTATTGACCGATTTTCCCAATGGCTGGAAGCAATACCTATGAAAGACATTTTGGTGGAACCTGTTGCTCAAGCATTTCTCCCCCATTGGATTGCTAGGTTTAGAGTTCCCACAACCATAAATACCGATCAAGGCCGACAGTTTAAGTCACACATGTTAACTAATCTCAGTAAAATTCTTGGTGTTTACCAAATTTGGACTTCTACATACCACCCTGTAATTAATGGATTAATTGAGAGATTGAATCATTCACTAAAACATGCATAAATGTGCCATAATAATGTTTAATGGACAGTGAGCCTTCCAATTGTAATCCTTGGTCTTTGAGAAACATGCAAAGAAGATCTGGGAGGAACATGCTCAGAAATATTTTATAGAATGACTATCCTGCAGAACTTTTGCAACCCACCCACGTTTCTAATTCTTCTGATCCAATTTCATTTTTACAGAAGTTGTGTGAGGCAATGAGAGATAGCAAGCACCAGTACCTACATCAGCCCATGTTAACAAGACGTATTTCCTGCACCCAGCTTTAGAGTCATGTACTCACGTATTTGTGAGATATGATGCAGTAAAACCACCACAAACTCACCCATATGATGGAACATTTAAAGAACTAAAAAGAACTAATAAAAATTTTACCCTTCTTATTAAAGGAAAAAAATCTGTGATCAGCATTAATTGCTTGAAACTAGCATTTCTAGTTTCAGATATGGTAGCATTGGTTATGTCCCTAAGCACACTTCTACAGTAAAACAGAATGACACTATACCTCCAGTACAGACTACTTGTTCCAGCAGAAGAGTCAAGTTAACTAGGTATGATTGACCCCTCGTGCCTTTGGTACATGTGCTGGGGGGGGGAAGTACTGTGGTGGAGTTTTTGAGAAAAATATTTGTACTGTAACATTTGCATGCAGTATTCATGTTTGCTGCACTGTTCCTGTGTGCACTCACTATACTGTGAGCATAAAAACTGAATTTTGCTGCAGAGATTCTCTTGCAGTAGTTCATTGTTCCGGTTTGTCTGTGGTCGACATTTGGCGTCAGCCCATCAAAATGTATTTAGTTTCATATTTTACTTCCAAATTTTAAATAAAGTTAATTTTATGTTTTGTTTAAGTTCTCGGCCTTCATTCTGACAAGTGTGGAATCTGGGGGTGTAAACAATCACAACAGGGACAACTAGTCTAACAAACTCTCAGCAAAAACACAAAATCCCCCCCTCAAAAAAAAAAGAAAGAAAGAAAGAAAGAAATTTAGTACCCACAAATACTCAACTGCCATCAGCATAACTTAAACACAATTCTCTTTGCCTTAAGATGTCAAGATGCCTTTGTCCTGAATTCTGCTGCAAAGTCAGCAAGACAAAACTACAAATGATAGTGCCGTTGTTCCCCTTCCTTATTTGGCAAAAGTGTTTTGGTATGCTTGTTAAGAACTGCAACAAGAAAGCACATTTTCTCCTCTCTCTCATGTATATATATATATATATAGTGAGGTGAGCACACTTTCATAACTTAGAAAGGAAAGCTACAAAAACATAAATTGATATTAATATCAAAATACACTAAAGTGGAATAGCAAAAGTATTCCATGATTATTTGTTATAGATGGGATTTATTAAAAATACTCCCAGTGCATCATATATAAATTAATTTGCTCAATGTTACATATTCTGTCACTGTATCAAGAGGAAACATTTAATTATATTTATTATTATTGTGATTAGTTGTTGATTTAATGCTTCAGCTAAAAACATGAAATTAAAGAGTTACTAAATTTATGAAACATAAACCTCATTATTTCTTTACCAAAATTACTACACCAGAAGAGACAAAAGTATGTACAGCAGAATAAAATAAGCTTCTTCGAAGACATTTGCAGAAGCATGATAAAATGCCTTATCATACCTATGTGAATTGATAAATTAGTATCACAATGTTAAAACTAAAAAATTATGAAGCTATAATTTTTTTATTAGTTTTACCTTTCTGACGAATTGTTAATGCATTATTCATCAATGATACTAAATCACTTTCTTTAAGTACTTTCAATTCAATTGGCAGGCCATGACAATCCCAACCAGGCACAAAGTTGACTTCATAACCTTTTAGTAATTTATGTCTGACAGTAATATCTTTAAGTATCTGCAAATAAACAAATAGTTTTTAGAAGTTTCTTGAATAATACATATCCTAATAATAATAATAATAATAAAAATAATAAATAATTCCTATGAATGTAATGGTAATTTATTCATATAAAAAGTAATATTTTAGGGACATACAGCAAATTTCACTTGATTACTCTTAATATTTATTCATAAATGAAACAAGTCAATTTCAGAATGTTTACATTAATTATATAAGCATTTCCACCGTACTTTTACACAAATTAGTTTGTGAGCAGAAGCAATTGTTCAGAGAATGGTAAATGTGATGCACATCTGTGGAATCTCATATTTTCTTAGATAGTCTAATTAAGAGATTCCCTAATCATTAACTGCTTTTGCAATTCCTAAAAATATTCACAATGTATTAATAAAGAACTGTCTTAGGATTCATATTCATTGTCTAAGAGACTCATAGTCATATTACACATGGGGTAAATTGCAAAGATACCTATGCAGCTAGCCTTGAATCTACTACCAGTACTTATCCAGTCACTGGCTGGCCTATTTTAGAAATAGACAATATGAGATAATTAATTTTTCAATTACTGAATTTCTATGCACAGATATTTCAAATATTAAAATCCTATTTATGAAAAATATTGAAGATTTTAAGGTTTAAAAAATTATATTATTTGAGGGTTAAATCTACATATACATTAAAAGTGGGAACTTTCATAGATGGCCTATCTGCTTCCTCAGTTAGAGTCTGAGTGAACAGTGATCTCAATCAGTTGAACTCCAGATGATCACCATTCAACTGAATTCAAGCTGAAGAAGCTGAAAGACAATGTACAAAAGAGTACATTGACAGTAAGTCAATGTATTTTTACATAATTAAACATGCATAATATTATTCATTTATTTTATTTGTCAAGATATTGTTATATACAAATGCTTCACATAGATGGGTTTTTCACACACTAGTATTATTTACAACTCAGCACTATACAAGACAGAGTAAATATATCATTAGTTAAAAAATTAATTATAAAAAACAAACCATGGAAATGTCTACATTTATGAAATTAAGGATTAAAAATCTAAAACTACATAAAGAAAAAATACACATTATGAAAGAAAACTTAGTTTCTTGATTTAAAAAAAAAAATCTGATGTCGCCAGTACATTAACTCCAACAAATTCTATGTTGTAAATAGCTATGAGCTTTATGTAATATGTTACTTCTGGTTGATTATTTGTGAACAAGACACAATATGTTGTCTCAACAAATAGAAAAAGTTCTAGTGCACTAAACTTTGCATAATATTTTGTTAAGATAATTGGCCATGTGTACAAACTGTTTTTTTTTTTTTTTAATTTCTACCAAAATAATCAAATGTTTGCCCCTTTATTATTTTTACTGTTATTATTAAAAGTTAGATTTTAGTGAGAAGTTGAACAACATATAATTTAATTGGTTTCTAAGTAAAGAAAATTAAGTGTTTGTAATATATTTAAATGAGTACTTTGATATGAATATCATAATTTAATTTTCTTCAATGTTATTTCTATAGCGTTGTAGCAGCTCCCTCTAAGTATAATATTATCTTTATTGTTCGAAGTTTAGTTTCTCTAGATTGGGAACAAGGCAAAATATAAAAAAAAAAAAAAAAAAAATTTTTTTTGA
>KK122513.1:512668-595842 GCA_000611955.2 Stegodyphus mimosarum
AGTTCTCTTTGATGTTGTAACCCTAATGTCTTCTTTTATTATTGTGAATTAAAGATGCTTAATCCACTCTGGAATTATCATTTATTAAATTAATAATCCATTCTGATATTAGCATTTAAGTTATTCAATTATTCCGCATTTTGACTCAGCATAGCGTCCACAACAGCATCAACAAATATAAATTTGTTTTGATCTGAAATATATCCCCAGGATATTTAGGTTTCAGAAAACAATGTTCATTCAACTGCAACAACACAATTATATATGCAACAATATGCTAGGCATCAAGTACTACTTCCAGTTTGTCCAATTTCACCCAAAATCGAATCAAGTCTTTATATTGTAATGTATTTTGCTGTTTTTATCGAAATAACAGGCCATTGAGATTCTTAGTTAAATATAAATTTTATTTTCAATTCACGAAGATAAATAATTTAAATACAATTCTATCTGTTACAGTTTCATACTCCAGCTCACTATTACAGTTTCTTCCTCCATGAATTTCTCACACATATACTACTCATAAAACTCTTAGAACTAACAATTTTTAACATTTCTATCATTGCTCAGCAATGGTTACACAAAACAAATATGGCATTGCCACTCCAATATCAAATAAAATAAGTATAATTATTTGCTAGATAATAAAATATTACAACCTGTCCCCTTCCAGATAAACTTTAATTGATATTTTTATAAATTAAAGTTTACAATATTTTTTTAAAAACAACAAAATACATAATTGACATATAACATAATAATATACAGCCAGAAGGAGAGGAAGGAACGAAAACAATTTCTATCTAAGACCCCCAAAAAAATTCTTTAATCAGGCCACTGAGAACGACTTAATGCATCTACATTTTTATGGTTTTTACCACTTCAATGAATGACAGTGTAATTATAACGCTGCAATAACAGTGCCCATCTCATGAGTCGTGGATTTCGACTCACATTATTTTTGTGCCAAACTAAGGGATTATGATTGGTCATAATGAGGAAGTTAGTATGCCCGTCTAAATAACATTGCACTTTCTTTACAGCGAATATTATGGCAGCGCATTCCTTTTCTGTAGTAGAATACTTTTTTTCAGTTCCTGTAAACTTCTTACTGAGGTATAATACTGGATGTCTCGTTCATCTTTCTGAGCTAAAATAACACCCATACCAGAGTTTGAAGCATCACTTTGCAAAATAAACTCCTTATTGAAATCAGGTGCATGTAGTAGAGGCTTTTGAGACAGGTTTTCCTTTAGCTCTTCAAATGCTTTTGTGTACTCTTCTGTCCAATTTATTTTCCCTTCCTTTAAGTTTCCTTCAAAGTTTCAGTTAAAGGTGCTGCTATAGATGAGAACATGGGAATGTAATGATTATAATATACTGTTAATCTTAAAAATGCTCTGACTTGACTTTTTGTGGATGCCACCGGAAAATCAAGAATAGCTGTTACCTTGATTTCACTTTGCCTTCTTATACCATGACCTACAATATGTCCTAGACATTTTACTCTATCTTCAGCAAATTTACATTTTATAGGTTTAATGGTTAAACCAGCATCCTTTATTTTTGTCAAAACAGCTTTCAGAAGACTTAGATGTTCTTCCCAGGTGTTTGAAAAGATTGCCACGTCATCTAAACATGGTACAGCAAAGTGTTCAAGCCGTGAAGGATTTCGACCATCCTTTTGCTAAATGAAAATGGTGCATTTTTAAGTCCAAAAGGCATCCGTAGGGGTCTAAATGTGCCAAAACTTGTAACAAAGGTAGCTAATCGTTGGGAATTAGGTGTTAATGGTATTTGCCAGTATCCCTTTGTTAAATCCAAAAGGGTTATATATTTTGCACCTGCTACAGTTTCTACTCATTGTTCGATATTAGGCAAGGGGAAGAATTGTGTTTTAATCAACTTATTCAATTTTCTATAGTCGATACAAGGTGGATCTCTTCCTGCTACCTCCACTAAAATCACAGGAGAAGTGTAATCTGAATCTCCTATTTCAATTATTTTATGTTGAAGCATTTTATCAATTTCTGTTTTTAATATATCTGTTTGTCTAAGAGAAATTCTGTATGGTTTACAGGGGATCTGTGTGTTATATTTATTGGGATTGACGAAAATATTTTACCACAAGCTGATGAGGAAGACAAGATAATTAAGAATGTAATTAATGTTAATTCTAAGGAAATAATTGAATCTCAGCATCAAAGCAGAGATCTAGCCTCATTGCTTAGCGAAGCTAAAAATGAAAATTCCAGCAAGACAAATGATTTCAAAGTAAAAGAAAATGGTTGTTGGTGAAAACGATAAAATGGAAATAAAAGGGAATTAATTGTTATTCCTGAAAAATTAGGGATCAAATAAAGTCATTATGTCATGATAGCACATCTGGACATTTAGGCATTGTCAAAACAAAAGATAGATTAATAAGATACTTTTATTGGCCTAATTGTATATAAAGAAATAGAAGAGTTTGTTAAAACTTTCGATCCATGTTAAAGAGTGATAAAGCCAAAGCACCTTTGACTTTAGTACCAATTATTGCAGAAGTATTTTCAAAAATTGACTTCAACGCATGAGGCCCTTTACCAATAATACAAAATGGCAATAGATATTTAATTACAGCTATTTGTTTAGCTTCAAAATATCTGGATGCTTTACCTGTTCCTAATATCGGCACAACATCAGTAATTGAAGCCATGTTACAAATATTTAGTAGAATGGGTTTCCCGAAAGAAATACAGACTGATCAAGGTACTTCCTTCATGAGCAGTCTATCTAGCCATTGAATTTGTAGAAAAATTTGGAGTAAAAGTAACTAGAAGTTCAGTAAACCTCTGCAAAGTAACCCTGTTGAAAGATTTCACCGAACAGTCAAACGAATTTTAAAAGTCTTATGTATTGAAGCAGCCCCTGAGTGGGAGAAGCAAATTCCCTCAGCTCTATTTGCTATAAGAACAATAATGCAAGAGAATACGGGATTTACACCTGCAGAATTAGTATATGGCTGAAATCTTAGAACACCTTTAACATTATTGTATGAACAATGGATGAATCCTGAAGACGAAGGAAATAATGTTGTTGAATGCGTTTCCCAATTGATAAATCGGCTAAAAAGATGCAAAGAGCTGGCTAGAGATAAAATACTGGAAATGCAAACCAAAAGAAAAGTGCGGTACGATCGTAAAGCTATCAAAAGAGAATTCTCTGAAGGATGTTTAGTATTAGTTGTATCAACGAGAACATCAAATAGACAAACAGTTGAATGAGAATGTCCCGGGAAGGTTGAGAAGAAATTATCCGAAACTAATTATGTTGTGAGTTTCAAAGGAAAAAAAAGACCCTAATCAAGTCCACCATGTTAACATATTAAAACCTTATAGACGAGCAGAATCGGTTAGTCTTATGGTTACAGAATATCAGTCTGAAACTGATGGTATGGAGAAAAATTTCCAAATTGATTCTGAACCAACACTGTACGATTTTGAGGAAATTAAAGAAAAAAGCTCCTTTAATGATAAGCTAAATGAACAACAAATTCAAGAATTGCATGATCTGCTATTGAAATTTTCAAAAATCTTTCCTAATAAGCCTGGAAAAACTCATTTAATAACGCATGATATTCAGTTGACAGAAAACACACCGATCCACTGTAAATCATACAGAATTTCTCATAGACAAACAGATATATTAAAAACAGAAATTGATAAAATGCTTCAACATAAAATAATTGAAATAGGAGATTCAGATTACACTTCTCCTACGATTTTAGTGGAGGTAGCAGGAAGAGATCCACCTTGTATCGACTATAAAAAATTGAATAAGTTGACTAAAACACAATTGTTCCCCTTGCCTAATATCGAACAATGAGTAGAAACTGTAGCAGGTGCAAAATATATAACCCTTTTGGATTTAACAAAGGGATACTGGCAAATACCATTAACACCTAATGCCCAAAGATTAGCCACTTTTGTTACAAGTTTTGGCACATTTAGACCCCTACGGATGCCTTTTGGACTTAAAAATACACAATTTTCATTTAGCAAAAGGATGGTCGAAATCCTTCACGGCTTGAACACTTGAACACTGAAACATGCTGTACCATGTTTAGATGACGTGGCAATCTTTTCAAACACCTGGGAAGAACATCTAAGTCTTCTGAAAGCTGTTTTGACAAAAATAAAGGATGCTGGTTTAGCCATTAAACCTATAAAATGTAAATTTGCTGAAGATAGAGTAAAATATCTAGGACATATTGTAGGTCATGGTATAAGAAGGCAAAGTGAAGTCAAGGTAACAGCTATTCTTGATTTTCCGGTGGCATTCACAAAAAGTCAAGTCAGAGTATTTTTAAGATTAACAGTATATTATAATAATTACATTCCCATGTTCTCATCTATAGCAGCACCTTTAACTGAAACTTTGAAGGAAACTTAAAGGAAGGGAAAATAAATTGGACAGAAGAGTACACAAAAGCATTTGAAGAGCTAAAGGAAAACCTGTCTCAAAAGCCTATACTACATGCAAATGATTTCAATAAGGAGTTTATTTTGCAAAGTGATGCTTCAAACTCTGGTATGGTTGTTATTTTAGCTCAGAAAGATGAACGAGACATCCAGTATTATCCTTTCATTTCCATTTTTATCTATTTTCGTTTTCACCAACATCCAGTATTATCCTTTCATTTCCATTTTTATCTATTTTCGTTTTCACCAACAACCCGTTTTCTTGTACTTTGAAATCATTTGTCTTGCTGGAATTTTCATTTTTAGCTTCGCTAAGCAATGAGGCTAGATCTCTGCTTTGATGTTGAGATTCAATTAATTCCTTAGAATTAGCATTAATTACATTCTTAATTTTCTTGTCTTCCTCATTAGCTTGTGGTAAAATATCTTCGTCAATCCCAATAAATGACTGTTCTTCTAGTTTCTCCAATTCGATTTCTCTACTTCGATATTCTTCATGAGATCTTTTTACTTGAGATCGTGTCAAAACCACGCTCACCTTTTCTAAATTAAAGAATTGTTTATCTTTGAACAATTGAGCACTTTCGTTACCCAATACATATCTGCCGGGATCATTTGTAACAACACCTACCTTTGTTTTTATATGACCAAGTTCACAATTTCAACTTCCGCTAACGGCAGACACACTAAATGGTCATTTAAAAGATATTGTACCCAGACAAGTTCTCCAGCGATTTTTGCATTGTCCATGTATTTTCGAGAAATAACACCTACTGTGGCTCCTGTGTCTCGAAGTATAGGCATTTCATACCCTTTAACTAAGCCGTTAATTGTGTATGTCTCTAACAAATCATCATTCGAAGATATACAATTTACCTTTTCATTTGGTTTTAAGCAAGGGCATTGAGGCTTAAAAATGCTCATATGACCCACACTTGAAACAACGTGGCTGATATCTTTTGTCATATAAATTTTCTTGGTTCTTGTTTTGGAACTGACTTCTTTGTCAGTGACCTTCCTGGTTTTTGAATCATCCCATTTATCAGAATGCTTAAAATGAGGCAGATGCTCTATTTTTTTCCCAAAATTATCGTAACATGGTTTAAATGATTCTTTCTTAATTCTCTCAGTTTAATTGGCAGAAAATTTTGGTTTTATTGTTTTTCTCACATCTTCAAAATCTTCAATTTTCTTAACCATCTCAGTAGGTGAAATGATGGTAGTCCATTCATCCATAAAATGTTCTTTGAAATCAGGAGAAGTATGCGTTTTAATTTGATCAACCAGCATGAGATCTTTTAGCTGTTCAAAAGTTTTAATGTTTCATCCATTAAGCCATCCTTCTAAATAATTCTTGAATTGATAGCAGAAATCATACCAAGCACTTTCAGTAGATTTTTGGTGTTTATTAAACATTAATCGAAATTTTTCCACACTCAATTTAAATCGTTGTAACAGTAAAGTTTTTACATATTCATACTTTTTTGCATCCTCTTCTGGTTCTCTAGCAATAAGCTGAACAATATCAGGAGGCAGCAATGAAATAAGCTGAGTCACTGGATTTTCAGCAGGTATATTCATTATTTTAGCTTGACGCTCAAATAACACCAGAAATAAACTTATTTCATCTTCTTTAGGGTTAAAACGTTGCATGACATTGGTAATTCTGATTTTTAAAGGCTGCTCAGGTAACTGTGTAGTTTCTACCGGCTGTGTTCTTTCAGCCATTGCTTCCATTTGAAGTAGCCTAAGAGCTCTAATTCGATCTTCTCTTTCACGTTCTTCTTTTCTTTCTCTTTTGCGTCCCTTTTCTCTTTCTACTCTTTCGCGTTCTTTTTCCCTTTCATCTATTTCGCATTCTTCCTTTCTTTCTCTTTCTTATCTAATTGCAGCCAGTAGTTCTCGAGTAAATTCCTCATCATAACCGGGACTTTCAGTAATCAATTTATGCAACTGAGCAATTTTAAATTCAGGTCTCAAAGTTAAACCTAACTCTTTCTGCCAGTGCTTTTAAATCCTGTTTTTTACTCCTACTAAGAATGACATGTTGAACAAGTTACCTTTAATAGACTTTCCTTCAAAATTGAATCTTTAAAATATATAACTTTTGGTGAGACTTAATTTGTCAAATACGAAATTCACTCTAACCAATTGGAGAGAATTATTTAAACAACTTTGCCAGTTGGCACAAAATAAAATTAATACTATGCCAGGTTGCTCACTATTCGTTCTAGCTCACTATTCACAAGCCTTGTTCGAGAAAGATAAACACCTTTGCCAGTTAGGTTAATGCAATGGAATTTTTCCCACGTCAGTTTGACGATTTTACTATCTATCTCCACGCTTGGTTGGTGATAACAAAAACAACTTTTGCCAGTTTGGCAATTTAATTTAGCTGTAATACGTTGGGATGACATTACTATCTACCACACACCTGGATGGCGAGAACTAAGAAAAGACTTTTGCCAGTTTGGCAGTACAATAAAATCACACTACGTCAGTTTGACATTACTACTTATTTTCCATGCACTTGCTTGGCAACAAATTCAAAAACACAGTTTGCAGTTCTTTTTCTTTTTATAAATGCCGGGATGGCTTACACACATTAATTATCGACATAAAAATTCAATACAAATAACAGTAAAGACTAAATGATAATTTTTAAATACTTTTTTATACCAAATATTAGTTTTAATTTTAGGCTGAATATTTTTAGTGTCAGTTATTTTAAACAAAAACTTATGCAATTTAAATATAATTCTGAAATGAACTACTAAAATTAAATAAACTAAGCTGATCTTCAGAAATCAGCAATATCCAGTTCTAACAATTTTTTGCTGGGACGCAATTTACATAAATAGAAAAGGTGACATTTGAATGAGCCTCTTCAAAACCTGGCTTTAAAACGGCAGACTTCTGACATCTGTTTCTCCTTGAATTAAACAACTCAGCAACTTGTACTCCAATTGTGTAGGAGACAAATGAAGTTTTAATTCATTAACGAAAACAAACTTGCTTTCATGAGCAACTTTCTGGGATTAGGAGACCAGCACCATCGAAATTGATAATTGCACCCCTAATTTCCAGTATCTCTGTGGAACCTCCAATTTAATAAAACTGTAACATATTTTGCTGTTTTTATTAAAATAAGAGATGAGCTTCTTAGTTAAACATAAATTTTATTTTCAATTCACGAAGATAGATAATTTAAATACAGTTCTATCTGTTATAGTTTCATATTACAGCTCACTATTACAGTTTCTTCCTCCATGAATTTCTCATACATATACTCCTCGTAAAACTCTTAGAACTAACAATTTTTAACATTTCTATTGTTGCTCAGCAACGGTTACACGAAACAAATATGGTACTGCCACTCCAATACCAAATAAAATAAGTATAATTATTTGTTAGATAATAAAATATTACAATATAAACACAGAAAGCTTAAATACAGAAAATATAATTTTTCTGGAAGTTTAATAAAAGAGTTATTGTGAATAAAACAATTACCATACACATACAAAAAGACAGAGAGAGAGATATCATTGTAAAAATAGTAAAAACATATTGTGGGGACACTAATTTATGATTATTCACTGAAAACTTACTATATAATTTTTAAACTGTAAATATTACCTCCTTTACCTATGTAAATAGTTTGAAGGAGGTAAAAAGAGAGAGTGCGGCACCTTTCCTGTATTAACTCCAGCCTCTACATAGGCAGTTTTAAGCAAAATCATTTATAAACATGCAATATAAAACAAGATTTAAGTATTGATGTAACAACTAGTTATACTGTTAAACATGATAAAAATTCTTTACATAGCAAATTGATTATATATGACTAGCAATAAAAACTCAGTTTTTCTTTAACTTACTTTATTAACTGCATGACCAATATGGACCTCTCCATTAGCATATGGTGGGCCATCATGTAAAATGAATTTTTTGTCAAAGTTTTGATGTTGTTGCCAGGAATACAGTTCATCAAATTTACCTTTCTAAAACAAAAGAAATAAAATATAATTCACAAGAAATGATAAAAGAAGGGAGAGGAATTCTTGCAAAAACATGGTTCAACAATATTTAAAAGACAATGAGAGTAATATGTAAACAACTTAAAATTACGGCACAATTTAAAAAAATAGTGAAAACTAAAATAAAAACCTAGTGCAACCCTCTCTAATATGTCCACTCACAGTTCCAGATGATTTTCATCTTCAATGAAGATTATCGTTTTACAAAAGCAATATTCAATACTAATATTTATCTAAGAAAAACTAATCACTTTCATGGATGGTCATTTTAGAAATTTCCATCAAGGAGTTCAATGTATTTTTAAAAACTAGCCAAATACTACTCAGAGCTTATAAACTATTGCAGAATGATTACAATAAGAAAACTGCCAACTAAATAACATACCATTATGCTTATACAACTTTTATAAAATTTCAAAACATCTCAAATATTTATCCATATAATTTACTATATTTTTTCTAATAATATTCAAAGACTAACTGTGCCACTCTAAGCTTTTAATCTACTCTGGTGGTGATGGTGGTTTTAATCCCACTTGATTCAATGAAGCTAGATTAGGTCCATAAGTCCATTTATTCCCAAAATATTGGTAAACATCCAACTGTCAGCCTGAGCGTCTTCCAAGGTGAAGTTAGTGCAATCCAAAAACCTGTTGAGGAGTTACTGCAGCATCACTGCCCTTCCCACACATAGAAATAATCTTTTATTGATGCATGAAAAAAAGATATGCAAGATGACCACTTATTACGAATGAAAACGCCGTTTGTAGCTTTCTGTTGCCTTTGAACTTGAAACCTCCATCCAGCCATTTTCTAAAGTACCATAGGTGGGCAGAGGTGGCAAGCCAGTTTTTTTTGGGGGAGGGGGACAATGCTGCTGTTGGAGATTTTGTTGAAGGTCCAAAAACGAGAATCTGAATGAACAGCATCAGCTGAAATGGCTCTAGCCAAAGCATTGGCTGTTTCATTATTGGAGAAACCACTGTGAGAAGGAACCCACTGTATATGAACAAAGTGTTCAGCTAGTCTATGGAGAAGGTTCAGAATGGCTATGTCAGCTCTGACCCTAATCAGATGAATGATGACATGATCAGATGAAGAGGTGCTGAATGAACCCACAACTATCAGCTAAAATCCATATTTCAGAAAAATTCCTTTCTGCAAAGAATCAATAAAAGACACACCACTCTCAACTGCAATGCGTTCAGCCCTGAAAACAGCACAGCTATCAACATTTTTTTTTGGTCTTGGAAGATATATTAGGGATCTTTATATATGCTCCACTACCCTGCAGTATCAAAAATGCTTTTGCTTCCAGCTGTATACATCACAAGAGCATCACGAAGAATCTGCTCGATAATTTCTAGGCCCATTTGCACAGATCAAGGCTATGTATTTTTTCGTTTCCAAAGAACAAAAGCTCAGTGCGAAGAAAGACACCCTAAAGGCCATATAATGATTAATATGGGAAGTTAAAATGTGGTATTACACATCTGAGAAAACTATAATGTAAACAGCAGCCACAGAAAAGGGACTATTTTGTTTCAATCTCCAATTGCTACTCCAACTTTTTAAAACAGAAGAAATTATATGGTTTTCTCTGTAACTAAGTAGTTTATTATAGCACTTTACAAGAGAAATTTCTTCTCAAATTCAAGATCTCAAGGTCACACCCATGTACAGCAATATTACTGGGACAACTGGACGTAGGCCAATGACAATCCTTGCTGCACTAAGTTGTAACATTTCAAGCTTGTTAAGAGTACGTTTTGAGAAATATGAAAGTATCCTTTTGGCAAGAGATGGCGCTGAGCGTTGCACTGCAGAATGACGTCAGAATTACGGGTTGCTATCTTTAACAGGATTTTCGCGAAGGTGAAAATGGAATTTTTTGCCGAAGAGAGTTCAAGCTAATGAACCGGGTAACCATAGCAACACCGCATTAGGATTTAAATAACACAACCCCTTAAGCTATAAACACCATCTGGAATACTGGAGAATGGAAAAAGGCTTCGTTGGGGGCCTAGAGGCTTTTTTCAAAGCAGAAAGGATATGCATTTAGTGATCATCTTAGAAAATAGTACTATTCACTTGTGCAATGTTAAGCACTGTAATGGATTAATACTTTCTGTTTGTTCATTGCCTTCTGTAGATTTAGTAAATTTCATTTGCAATATTTAAAAACGCTGATTCGCTTTTGAAAGATTATAAACTCTAGGCTAACAATTAATAATCAAAGCTATCTTCTTTTTTTTTTTTTTTTTTCCCTGTGTTGCATTGGCTACAAAATATATTATTCTTGTCCTATTTAGGAATATTGAGTTGCCTATTCGGCGGCATCAGACATTATATAATTTTTACCACATTAAAAGTAGTGAGAGCGGTAAAATAAAAATATAGCTCAATCGTTTTAGAGTCAAATTTTGTGTGTGATAACTTAAGATGACCACCTCTTAAAATGAGCAGTCTTTCTGAAAATATACATAAAACACTGCTTTAAATATCATTGCTTTTAAACAATCCTTTTCATAGAATACCAAATCTTTTGGACATGTTGAAGACTGTCTTAGAAAGGCTATATTCTATTCCGTAAATTTCTTCAATTTAAATGATAAATCAGAGATTGAAGGTGATATATTCGGCATAGCTAGAATATTTGCCGCCTTGGGCGGACCCTGAGTTTTGAGTCCGCCTAGGCAGTCTTTGAATTTTTCTCTAATCTTAATATAAGCAAATGACTGGATGTAAAAATGACATAGAAGAAAATAAATTAAAAATCTAGCTTTACTTCTGAAAAAAATTTAATGCCGTCATTTTAAAATTGTATTATTATTATTATTATATTTGTTTGCAAAGCCACCTATTACAGAGTACTATGCTGAGAGAACAGAACTATTTCTTAAATGCAAAATTACTCATTTGTAATTCTATAATGATTTTTATTTAAAAACCTCTTATCACAACTAGAAACACAGCAAACTGGGAGTTTGCTGCCCGGCGGATGGGTTAGCTGCATGGTTGGTTTTCAGGGTTTTCCCCTTATGGTAGGTGAATACAAACCACTTTCCCTTAGAAAGTCCTCCACAAAGGCATCTCCTATTACGCAGATAGCCCTTGCGCGCTCTTCTGCTCTGTATAACCTAACCTGAAAACTATCCACAAAAGAGAATAAAGTATGATATCTCCTTTTACAAATATCTCATTCTTTTATAATATTTCGAAAGTACCATATAAAATATTCTGCGCCAATGAAATTATTAGAATGTATTCTTTTTTAATATTAACAAAAGTTATGGTTGAAAATGATACGGCATTTCGAAAGGGAACATTTTCGAAAGTAAATCAGGATTAGGAAAAAAACAAGCATGATTTTTAATACAGTGTTTAATCGAAAACTTGTTAAAAATGCATTGTGCAAGACCCTCAGAAAAGTCAGTAAACACATGTAACCACTTGTAGCCCCAACAAAAGTTCCTTTACTCATTCATTTCCCTCTTTTCCAAATTTATCTCCCATGTGACTAATTTCTCTTTCAAAATTAAAACTATCTGCTGAAGGACTTTTTATTTTGAGAAAGAAGAGATTCAAAGAACTGAAACATGTGTGTTTATTAAAAAACATATCAGTGAGAAACTTTTCGTTCGTTATCTAATCACGAACTTCCACGCAAGAGGTTTGGTACTTCGAATAATATTCATCAATGTAAGCTTCCACTACTGATGCTTTCCTTGTTAATTGCTCCGGGTTAATTTCTATGTTGTGTGCTTTTCCATGTTAATTGCCCAACTTTTACTCAAAGTGACCTCATTTGACTCGAAAACAGAATCGAGCATTTCTCTACAGGTTCTATTTGCTCGTTTTAAACTCATCATTTTATTTTTATATAATTGAAAAATAATCACTTTGGGTTTACACTTTTTACTTATTTGGTTTAATTACTTGTTTGGGTTAGTTAAAAATTAAAAAAAAAAAAAAAGAGTAAGGCATGCAAGGGCTGCCTGCCTAAAGTGAGAGGTGCCATCGTGGACAAATTTCGAAGAAAACCTGACTTTTGAGTGGGTTTTAAAAATAATGCATGTAATTTTCATTCAAATTATATTTATACATATGTAAAAATTTCAGGTATATTACTTATGTAAAAATTTCGGGTATATGCTAAATTATTGTAAATTACTTTTTTCGAAAAAGATAGTGAATGCACAGAAATTAAAGATTTGCACATGCCGAAATGAAAAATATGAAACATGTTTGGGTATTTATGCATATGCTTCAAAAAGCATATATCTGCCTTTAACAAAATACGTAAATATTTATTAAATTATTTATAAATATATTTGAAATGAAGGATTTATTCATTCATAAACTCCTGTGAAAGTTACTGTGAAGAAATCTAATTACCAAATGTATCTAAATTTATAATGATTATAAATATTATCTAAATATTCATTAATTGTAACATAAATTAACATTATAATCATTAATTGTAAACATAAGACAGCGAATGACCTGTTTGCGTGGGTGATTTCGTGATTTTCCCCATGTATAGCATGGTACAAGTCAGTTTCACCTAGAATGTCGTCAACGAAGGCATTCCTTCATTTACGTAGACAGCCCTTGTGTGCTTTGCCGTAATTAAATAAATAACCAAGCCAATAATGATAACAGATACCAAATAAAAACATCTGTGCAGCGTACAACGTATTAAATTATACTATCGTCTTAAATCAAATCTTGATCTCTTATAACGCTTTTGTTAACAGCCATCCTTCCCGCGATGAAATAACTTATACTATGTGATGCACGAAATAATATTGAAACTTGTTTATATAAAAGAATCTTCATATAAAATAATACATTATCCCTAATATTTGAAGACTATTTTAAATTCGTTTTAATTATGCTTAATTTTAACGCATTCAATGCGTTGATCAATGCATTAGTGCTTACCTAATATATAATGCATTAGTGCTGACCTAATATATAATGCATTAGTGCTGACCTAATATATAATGCATTAGTGCTGATCATATATATATTCAACACATTCAATGCATTAGTGCTGACCTAAAATATAATGAGATTATTCTTAAAATATGATTTGAACGCATTCTTTTTCTAAAGCCACAGTATATATCAGCTCAGCAATCAAGATTGTACGTAGAATGGTTCAAAATTGGTAACAGAGGCAGTTTAAAGATATCCCTAACGCTCTCTGAAAAAATATCGAATGATCTTTCCACGTTCTCGGATAACCCTTAGCTGAATATTTATTAATAGTATCAGTCAAATAATTCATCACTTGAATTATATTTAGGGGAGAGGCAAGCACTGCTTTCGTTGAATCCACTGACTCGTTAAAGTTTCCAGACTCTACAGATGGCTATTGAAAGCATTCAATGTTTCGTCCTAAATTGCTTGAGGCAGAGGGTATCTACATCCAAAACCTGTTCAACTCTGCAGACGACACACAGGCGTGAAAAAATTCGCCAAGCTTCCTACTTTGCGAAAGATGCAATGACGTTATCGAAACCTTAGGGGTGCAAAGTATTTGATTATAATCGATATATATACACATTTTATGCTGTAGAAATAACATTTTGATGAATGAATTGTATCATGGTGAATCTGTAAATGTTACTTCGTTTCCTAAGGTAAAAAATTCACCATTTTAATGCAGAAGGACTAAATGTTCCCCCCAAAATGAAAATTAACTGTCTGCCCAAATGGAGCGCTGGCGTCCTCTATTTTTCAATATTGATACTAATCGAAAAAATGCCAAAAAAAAAAACAAAGTTATAGTCGGCAAATATTTATTAATAATATGATAAAGTATGCCATTTTTTTAACTCAGCAGAAGTTTCAGGATGTATTCTATGTAGCAGCAGACTTTTGCAGTACTTCACTGCACTTTTTTATGCGATAATATACCACTAAATTTCTTTATGTTAAAAGAATAAGCAGACATTTGTCACCAAACCGCCTTAAGATCAGTATCTGAAGGACAAAAATGAAAATAGCAAATGTTACTTCGCTTCCTAAGGTAAAAAATTCACCATTTTAATGCAGAAGGACTAAATGTCCCCCCCCCAAAAAAATGAAAATTAACTGTCTGCCCAAATGGAGCGGTGGCGTCCTCTATTTTTCAATACTGATACTAATCGAAAAAATGTCAAAAAAAAAAGTTATAGTCGGCAAATATTTATTAATAACATGGTAAAGTATGCCATTTTTTTAACTCAGCAGAAGTTTCAGGATGTATTCTATGTAGCAGCAGACTTTTGCAGTACTTCACTGCAATTTTTTATACGATAATATACCACTAAATTTCTTTATGTTAAAAGAATAGGCAGACATTTGTCACCAAACCGCCTTAAGATCAGTATCTGAAGGACAAAAATGAAAAGGATATCAACGTTCCAAAATAGCCCTGATTAAGGATTACACTGTTCTCAAAGTAGAAACACCTGTCTGCCAATTACATCTAGAAATTATTTCAAAATATTCAATCATTTGCTTCCTCTTGCCACCAATTCTTCAATATGTCTGAAGGATCTCTTGGTCCACAGTAAAACCCAAGTATTTTATGCTTTTCACATACGGTTGTGCCATCATAAAAATAACAGGCTAACAGTTATATAAGTACTTATTAGTAGTATAAAAGCTTCGCATTGATTTAAAAGTGTTGAAAAGTAGTTTGTGCTTTTTGACAAAGTCACCCACTTTATTAAGAGTCAGACTGAAGTTGGTTTCTGTTGCTTCAATGTAAACATTTTAACTGAGTCTGAAAGCTTTTAGACGGGCTTATTAAATTTTATTCTCAGAAAATCTGTAGTTTAAGGAAAAGCTTTCTCCTCAACACCAAAATCAAATGGTTTAGTAATTACCTTATTTTGCCAAACTGTATTAAATACCTCGGTAAAATCCAGAAATACAGCTGCAGTGTGGTTTGTTGCCTTAGAATTCTGAGCATTTCTAACAATCTGTCAAAAGCAGAAAATTCGGTGTGTGGTACAGTTTTCCCTTCTAAAACTATACGGCCCTTTTAGGAGCAGGTCCTTTGAATCCATGTAAAGAGTTGAGCTTACTTAAAAGTAATTTCTCCATAATCTTGCATAGAATGCATGTCGAAGCTATTGGGTGATAACTCTCAGGACAGTTAGTAACTTCCCCAGATTTCTTAATGGGTATAATTATGACTTTCTTCCACTCTCTAGGAATGCACCAAACTTCCAAAACTGATTAAAGATATCTAGCCGCCAGTGTTTTGCCTCTAGGATCAAGATGAAGAATCATAAAATTGTGTATATAATCCGGTCCAGGGAATTTTTTCGGGCAGAGATCATCCACAACTCCATTTAATTTATGAAAGGTAAAATCAGCTGTGAAGACTGGGTCATCGAAGTAAGAGCTTCAACATTTGTAACAATCAGTGTTTTTGAATGCGTCTCCATGAATCTGTCGTTCTCAGTAAAAGTCAGCTTACTGCAACTCTGATAATGTTCCCCAAAGTATCAGCAGCAGATTTATAACCATGTAAAGTCTGACTGTTTTGACTTTAAGATGTATTGAAAGCTTCCGTTTGGGGTTGTTCTTTGCTGACTGATTTCACTAGTATCCATAACTTCAAGTTAGATGTTTTACCATCAATTCTACTGCATAACTTATTTCAGAAACCCCTTTTCTTCACAACATATGCATGATTAATTTCAGCATTAGTTTTGTTAAATTCAACTCTAACAGTACTGCTGTTAGTGCTTCTTAACTAGCCTTTCCCTCTTTTCAATAAGACGCTTCAAGGTGGGTTCGTTATGCAAAAAAGTGGTCTTCATGCATTTCTGCAGTTACCTCTACGGATGGCCAATTTGGCATTACGAATGATAACATTTCTGAAAGAAAGTCAGTTGTCATCAAGGTTATTACTAAGAGGTGAAGAACAGAAGTCTTGTTCAGTTAGATCAGAAAAGGCCTGCCAGTCGAGTCAGAAATTCTCCTTCACTTCGGACTTCTTTTGCCTTCTATATACACCTAAAAATACGCAACTATATATCAATCAAATTGGAAGATGATCGCTACCATTACTATCCAAAACTGACCGCTGGCGATACAGGTAGATGTTAGACTTCATAAGGGAAATGTCCAAGGCTTCAGCAGAATTATAACCGTTATTGAAGGAAAAATGAGTAGTAGAAACATCATTGAGGATGAAAAGAGAGTTGTCATCAGCAACGCAAAGGAGATCACATCCCCTATGATTATTGATGGAGCAATCCCATAAAGAGCGCTTGGCACTAAGATGCCCCTAAGAATACACAAGTATACTCTAATTTTTTAAGGCAGAAATAAAAAATTAAATTCAAAAAATTTTCATTTAGGAATTATTAGTGACTAAGGAAGTTCCGTGAGATACAGACCCTGTGAATTTATTTTCTTCTTTTCCAGAATATCCACCTCTTGGAAGTTACATTTTAAGGAAAAGAATCTAGTTTTCTTCCTCCAAGGATCACATTTTCTTGGAATAGCTTAGTATCTGAAATCCCCTATTTTTTGCTCTATTAATTAAAATATTTCAAGTCAGGTCATTTCAAAAACTCTTGACATTGCAAATAGGCATAGTTTAAGAAAGATTTCTACAATTTTTTTTATGCCTAAAGCAAGTTATCTTACTTTCCTTTAACATATAAAATCCTGTCTTGGGAAAACAAAATTTGAAAACATGATCATGCCCTGGCTAGTAATGGGTAAGTAGAACTATTAATTTTTCTTCCTTTATGCCTTCATATATAGAAAATTGCAAGTATGCTGGAGTTTTAGAAAGAATAAGATTTTTAAATTATTTTTCAAATTTAATCAGTCTGTTACTGACTGAAAAACTGAACAATTTAAAAGAAATAAATTCAATTTCTGTATATTTAAGTATTTATTTCATTCTTAATAGTACATATTGTTACGGATTTTGTATTTATTTAGCTATTTAATTAGAATTGTAATTAAAATTGTTTTATTTTTCGGTGCAAAGCACACGAATTTGAAGAGAAAGCTACGTCGGAAAAGTAAAAATACAAGAGCGGGCGCATTTAATATTTAATAAATAAATATCTCGTAATTGCTGTTTCCATCCAGAAAAATCGAGAAAATAGATTTTACCAGAATGTTCTCGTGAATAATTAAAAAGCTTATAAAAGCCCAATTAAAACACCTCAGCTCAGTTGTAGCTGTTTTAAGCGAACTATTGTTTACTTAGCGCTGTTATTTGATTGTAGCGAATTCGCTGTGAGATCGAATTAGATTCCCTGTATTTTGAATTTGAGTTCTGTTTAACGTTTGAGATATTGTGATACTGTAAGAATATCTCTGAGGAAATATTTCAGGTGAAAGGTGTTTGCTTTATTTCTTATGAAAAGAATAAATTTATTAACTTCTTAACGACTTGGGCATTCAATTCATTACGAACCCTCAATAAACAATTAAGTCATACATTTTTTGCAGTTATTACATCAAATTAAAATGCTAAATAATAATTTTCCTTTTTCATTCTAGAAAAATGAAAATCTGTTTTCTTTTATAACCCTTAGTTATTTCTGAGTGAAGATTCAAGGCTTCTGTAAAACGGAAGTGGCATAAAGGATATAATCACTGTGATAAGGATTTAATTATTATAGTCATACAATTCAGGAATTATAAATTTCCAAATATTAAAAATATTAATGTTTAGGAATTGTGCTTTTTACTAAAAATAAAGAACTTGTTGTTGTTTAATTGTTGTTGTTCATTTTTACTTTCAAATGACAGGTCACATTAAGAAATATTTTTTAAGAATGAACAAAAAAAAAAAAAATTGAGTACCACATACATTTTTGTTTTGATGCACTGTATTCATATGATAAATCTGTATTTATTTTGAAAAATTTAGAATGAGAATTAAAGGAGTACAGGTTGGTGGGCATTTAAATTTTACACTTTGTGGTATGGGTGCACTTTAAACAGCATTAAACAAAACGTCCCCCCTCGTAAGTAAAAAAATGTGGAAATACTTGTACAAGTTGAAGGGAGAGAAAATTCCTATAGGAGCTCCAGCGCCGGCAGGGCTTCCGGATGCAAGAAACGCTAAGTCGTTTGTTGAATCAAAAGAAATAATATCCGCTAATAATGAGGTTTCTACTGCTTTGAAAGCAAAACGTGGAGTGAAACGTAGGCAATATGCAGTATATGACGAAGTGCTGAGGTCCAAAATGGGCCGATGTACTACTATGAACGAAAATTCTGCAGCCTTGAAACATTTCACCTCTGAACTGGGAAGGCCGGTGAGTGAATCAACCATTCGCAGCATAAAGAAACAGTACATTCAAGCATCTAAACAAGCTAAAGCCGATGTAACAATTTTACCGCACGGTAATTGCGGTCGCCCCTTAAAACTTTGTTATTTCGATGCAAACGTTCAAACATATATATGTATATTGCGGATTGCTGGTGGAATAGTGAACTGCACTATTGTTACTGCAGCTGCAAAAGGAATTGTGAAATCACATGATCCATCTCTACTAAACGCTTTCGATTTGAACCCAAGATGGGCCAGAAGCCTGCTGGAAAGAATGAACTTTGTCCGTAGAAAGGGAACCAAGGCTGAATGAAAAACTGCCCCCAGACTTCCCAGCTACTCGCGACGAATTCGTTAAGCGTGTTCGTACAGTGATCGACAAAAATGTTGTTCCCCCTGACATGTTCGTTAACTTTGATCAGACAAACGAAAAGTTTGTGCCTACATCTAATTACACATTGGAAAAACGCTGTTCAAAACAAGAGTCTGTAATCGGCATGGAAGATAAAAGAGAGATGACTGTTTTGTTAGCATGTTCCCTTGCTGAAAACCTACTTCCACCACACTTGTTCTTCGCTGGAAAAATATCCAAAACATCCAGTTGTCATCCAAAGTTTACATTTCCTACGGACTGGGACGTGTGGCACACCGATTCGCACTGGAGTAATACTGACACAATGATTCGATACATCGAGAATATTCTTGTACCTTATTACGACAAGCAGAGAGAGCTTCTCGGACTAGTTCCAGAACAACCTGGTGTAGCATTGTTCGACATTTTTAAGACACACCAAGATCCTCTTTTTCTCACTGAACTAGAGAAGAGGAATATTATTCCAGGTTTTGTGCCCGCTTCCTGCACAGGAGAGCTCCAACCTTTGGACTTAACTGTAAATGGTGAGTTCAAGCGTTTGCTCAAGAATGAGTTTATTACTCCTATTCTAATGAGCTTCAATTTCTAGAGGAAAAAGAATCTGTGGACTTGCGAATATCACGACTAAAACCGATTCACGCTTCTTGGCTTGTGCGCGTATTTAACGGTATTGAAGCCTAACATGAGATAATTTTGAACGGCTTCAAAGAAGCTGGTATAAATAGTATTCTAAGTGAGTCAGCTGCCTTCTATTAATTTTATTGTTTTATATTCGAGAAATATAGTTGTATATTATTCAAAAAATAGTTATAAGACAGAAAGTTGTCAAGAAAAAGCTTGTAACTGTGCAATAAATCATTAAATTTTGGGTAAGTGAAAAATTTCTGATTTTTTATTGTTATTTGAGGCGGAAAAAAAAAGTATTTTGCGAGGCTTAAATTTTCGCGATTACAACAGGCTCGCGAAAATAAGGGCCTTTACAGTAAATAAAAAGCTACTATGTATTATTAATTGCTTAAACATTCAATTAGCTTATTAGTTAAATGATTTTTCCTTCTATCGTGTGTGAATAATTTTGCATTCTGAAGCTGTCAGTTCAGTATGCATATTGTATACATATAGACACTATAAATTTGTTCATTATTTTATAATGTAATGGACGCTGTATCTATAGAATTAATATACTTAACAATTGAAATCAAATGTGCTTTCAGCTGATGCAAAAATTATGTTTTCGAGGCTTCTCAACTAGGGCAATTAAAATAATGCCGATATCTTAAGTAAAATTAATGTAAGAAATATGAGGTACTGAATATCACGAAGAGTAATAAAACACATTGCACATTAGGTAGAACAATTCCGACGTTCAGATATATGTTTATGAGACTGCCTTTATCGTCACCATTTTGACGGTATTTACTAACAGTGGGGTTCTCTACGGACGTATAATAGAATAAAAATATTATTATATTATAAATATAAGCATTGTTGAACACACGAAAACTTCTTTCACCGAATGAACGGAGCGTAAGCAAATCAAGCAGCATCACATCGACGTGCATGCCGAAATTAAACCTGAGACATACTTATCACGACATCTCCTATACTTATAATTTTTTTAATTCTAACATATAAAGCGGCTAAACATTCTTTATTTCTGCCTTGCATGCTGACCACATAATCCTTCTTAAAAATAAACTTTGCTGCTTCTGCTTTGCATTGTTTTGTTTCGGAAGATTCAATCCAATGCACATGGGAAACAGCTTCAAAAATGTATTTTCCAATTATCTCAACGATCTTCATTCACTGTTACGATCGCATTTAATCTCAAAGTCGAAATCCTCTTTTTCTCCGAACTTAAAAGACACTATTTTGTACGAACATCCATCAAATAAAATTCATTTTCCACTTCGCTTGACATACTCGTATACATCGCGAATTTGCAACATAAACCGATTGAAAAAGCGTTACTTTCCTTTTGCGCTTGGTGTCACAATTTCACCAAGACCTGATAAATCGCCAAATTTAGTCCCGAGCTGCGTTTCCTAGGCAGGAAACAGAAATACGCATCCGGTCGCCCGACAAATTACATCAACTGATCCAGACCCATGGATCAGCCGTGACAAAAAAGTCACGAAAGAACAGCTGAAAGACCGTGACATTAAAACCATAATTGATTTAATGGAGACCTCAAACAGAAAACCTACCTGGCAGGCTATTTCGAGCTGCAGTCCCACGACAAAAGAATACTGGGCTCTCTGGGACTCACTCCATATTCGAAACGGCGTCTTGTAACGGAAATTTGAATCGGATGATGGAAAAACGTTTCGATGGCAGCTGCTACTCCCAAGATCCCGGATTCTGGACGTCCTTAAAAAATTACATAGCAGCCCTGCAGGAGGCCACTTCGGAATAATGAAGACACTGCAAAGAGTTCGTAAGCGTTTCTACTGGAATAATACAAAGGATAAGGTGCAAAAGTGGTGCCGATCTTGCGATGCCTGTGCAGATAGGAAAGGACCAAGAAATGCAGTCGAAGGAAGCTGCAACGTTACAATGTAGGAGCACCTTTTGAACGTATCGCCTTTGACATCTTCGGACCTCTGCCACAAACTGCTGATGACAACAAATAAATCCTCGTTGTCATTGATTACTTCACCAAGTGGCCTGAAGCGTATCCTATTCCAGATCAAGTGGCTGTCACAGTAACAGAGATGATGATATAACACTGGACTTCCAGGTTCGGTGTGCCTCTTCAATTACATTCAGCTCAGGAAAGGAATTTTACCTGATCTGTAATCAAAGAACTCTGCAAGCTACTCGGAATTGACAAAACCCCCCCTACATCCTACATCCAACGACGCCCCTACATCCACAGTAGGACGGCACGGTAGAGAGGTTTATTCGAACCATCCTTAACAACCTCTCAGCAGTGGTTTCTAGGAAACAACAGGGATTGGGACAAAAAGCTACCACTGTTTCTACTGGCTGACCGCAGTGCTGTCCACGAGACTATCTCATCTCAGATGCTCTCCGGTAACGACGTTCGTCTGCCATGTGATCTTTTATTTGGTCGCCTTCCGGATGCACCTTCATCGCCTGAGGAATACATCCAAGATCTCCAGGCCCAGTTTGAAGTGATGCACAACTTTGCACGAGAGCGAGTCAACTTGGCGACGGAGAAGATGAAGACCCGATGCGACAGCAGAGCTACAGAACATCGTTTCAACGAAGGAGACAAAGTGTGGTTGTGGAATATGACTCGACAAAAAGGACTTTCTCCGAAACTACAGTCACATTGGGATGGTCCGTACACAATCCTAAATAGGCTGAACGACGTCGTGGTTCGGATCCGTAAGTCATCGAACTCTAAACCTAAAGTCGTTCATTACGACAGGTTAGCTTCTTACTATGGCCATAGTACGTAGTGTATATAATTGTAAATAGTATAAGACCATGGCCCTTTCTGTATTTAGCATTTGGTAGTATTTCATTTGTTTAGTATTTGATAGTATTTCATTTGCTGAAAATTACTTATTGCTATTACTGTTTATTTTGTTATTGTAATGTAATATTTATTATTGCATTGATGCCTTAGTTGTAAGTTTAGCTCCTGTCCATGGATTGTACTGCCCGTGATGTGCAGTCCTTGGTAAGGGAGCACAGTTACGAATTTTGTATTTATTTAGCTATTGATTTAGAATTGTAATTAAAAATTTTTATTTTCCCGTGCAACGCAGACGATTTTGAAGAGAAACGTCGGAAAAGTAAAAATAAAAGAACACGTGCCTTTAATACTTAATAAATAAATATCTCGTAATTGCTGTTGCCATCCAAAAAAATTGAGACATTAGATTTTACCAGAATGTTCTCGTGAATAATTAAAAAGCTTATAAAAGCCGAATTAAAACACCTCAGCTCAGTTACTTGTCAGGAAAAATACATTAGGAGCACTTTGTTGCAAACTTCAGTGAGCCGGATACACCGCATCTTATGTGGTATCCCGGCGATAGATTTCCAGACTAGACTAGACTCAGCTCAGTTGTAGCTGTTTTAAGCGAACTTTTGTTTACTTAGCGCTATTATTTGATTGTAGCGAATTCGCTGTGAGATCGAATTAGATTCCCTGTATTTTGAATTTGAGTTCAGTTTAACGTTTGAGATATTGTGATACTGTACGAATATCTCTGAGAAAATATTTCAGGTGAAAGGTGTTTGCTTTATTTCTTATGAAAAGAATAAATTTTATTAACTTGTTAACGACTTGTGTATTCAATCCATTACGAACCCTCAATAAACACGCAACAATATGTATAACAAAGCTTGTCAGTAATCTTTATGTCGTTTGCATTTTTGTCATAATTAATAGATGTTTCTAATATCAAGTCACAGAACTAGCATAGAATGATTTTCTTTTTAATTTTTACGGTACCTCACAGTTTTTAATACTTTTCATTTTTCAGAAATATTTAATGATTAATTTCTGTTTGAAATGGTTGGCTTAATCTCACACTGCAATTTTCTTGCTTTCTCTTTATTTACAAAGAGCATCTGATGCAGAAAAATTTATTCAGATGCATTCATTTTAAGCTTTTCTTGCTTTACATGATTTCCTCTAATAATGAACTTAGTATCACAAATCAGTAGTATCACAAGGTAGTAGTTAGTATAACAAATCAGAAGTATCACAAATCTAGTGGTATAAAAAAGCAAAAATCAACAACACTCTAATTTTTGGAATTTTTCGAAGTAATTCAAAAACTTAACCTGACACTTATTTTGAAATGAAGTGAAATTCAAAAGGAAATAAACAAAATTCTTCTTTCTTCCTTTCAATAAAATAAATTTTAAGTTAAATGGAAAAATCTTAAAACTGATTTTAAATATTTTTACACCAATTAATAAAGTCACTTTTTGATTGGTCCTAAGAGTATTTTACTCTCTTCATTTGATTTTGTTAAAAATATTTTTCCTTGTTACTGACCACTGAGCATTTCTTAATTTTAAAAGAATACATTTGATGGAAATATTAAATCTGAAAGCAAAATGAAAAATTTAAATCTTTACTCAAAACACTGGAAAGTTTGCGCTTTAAAAGCATTTCAACTTTATATTGCTTATTAGTTTTCACTTAGGTGCTTTCAAGTAATTCATATCATTCATTCACTTATAAAACCCTGACTTGGTTACAGAATTATCTTCTTGATTCCACCCTGAAGCATAAGCTTAGAAAGCAAGGTAATATGAGATAATATTCCCAGTGGATCAAATACTTTAAGAGCAGTTGCTAAAATTGTCGTCTTAGTTACCTTTTCGGGCAATTCATTAATAATATTCAAGCTTAGTGTATCGCTAGTACGCTCCCATTAGATTCCTAACACATTAGTAGTGTTTAAGGAATTTTCTGATGTATCAGCGTATACCCATACACGTAAAACGAATTTCCTTTCAGCTAAAATGTCTGTAGCCATCTTTATGAAATATGTAATTCTTGATCATTTTTGACACTGCTTATACAGTTATCGCCATAAAAACTACTTTAATCTAGGAATTAAACAAAAAAATCAACTTGATATTTGCAAATTTTTACAGGACTAGTTTCCATGATTTTACCCAACCATCATCCTCAGCCGTCAAAGCGCAAATGAACGAGATAAGATATAGCGATTAGATAAGATAAGAAAGGCTGGTCAGGAGTTAAGCTACTGGCGCCATCTATTAATAAAACGAGAACTAAAATATAATTTCCTTAAAGACTGAAGGCAAAGATGGTTTGGAATTAGGATCGTTAACTAGAATAGAAAGATTTTTTAAATGTAAAAACTGCACGTATTTTACAGATATTTAACTTTCAGGTTGTTTATTCTCCTATTAATAAAATTAGGAATTGCATACTCAAGGACCCCATTCCAGATATGAATTTCTGGGGTATTTATAGGATTCCTTGCCAGTGTGGTTTAATTTACATTGGTCAAACTAAGAGAGCCTTAAAATTTAGCGTTAAGGAACATATGAGTATTATGTTAGAAAAAGGAAACACAGAAGTCCTCTGTTGCACAGCACTGTTGGTCCGAAATTCACACCTTCAATTTTTTTGAAGCCAAAATTATTCAGAAAACCTCTTCCATTGGTCAACTGGGTTTTCTACAGGCGTTTCACATTCAAAAAAACTTTCTGTTCTAGTTAACAATTCTAATTCCAATCCATCTTTGCTTTCAGCCTTTAAGGAAATTATGTTTTGGTTCTCGTTTCATTCTGACCACCCTTTCTTATCTTATCTAATTACTATATCTTATCTCATTGATCTGCGCTTTGACAGCTGAGGATGATGGTTCCGTAAAACCATCGAAATTAGTCCTGTAAAATTTTGCAAATATAACGCTGATTTTTGTTGTTTGACTTCTAGATTGATGCTTCTTCGGCGTGTTATTCTATCTTAATAAAAACTGTTCTTTGACTTTTCAACCATTTCTGATGAATATTTCAATTTTCTTACGAGAGCATCTTTCAAAATGGAATCTAAATGATATTGAATAACAGAACCGAGTAAAAAGGAAATCTTGGAGACACCAAACACTGTGTGTCTACAGTGTCTGTACTATTTAAGTTGGCCATCGGCTCGATACCATAAGAATCTCAAAAATTCCTTATGGTTATGAGTAAGGCTGATTTGCAAAAAAGCTTTTCGTATGTCGCATTTAACTCCTATTCTATTCATCCAGAATCGATGAAGAATTGAAGGAATTAGTTCAATAAGATTCAACCCTTTTTCAAGGCAGTCATTGAGACTAGGTGTTCCTTTCTGTTTTACTGAAGTGTCAAATACTGGTCTAATCTTTGTTTTACAGTTCTCTTTGACTACGTGACGATGAGGTTAAGTAATGACAAGATAACTCAATTTAATTTTTCGATACAGATCCTATTATTCCTTCTCGCTCCCACTCACAGAAAACTTCCCCATATTCTTCATAAAGATTATCAGCTTTCAATCCTTTAACAGTCGAATCTAATCTTTTAATAGACTTGCCAGGAATTTTTTAAAAAAATTTTCCGGCAAGGGCGGATGATTGCTAAGCTACGGTAAGCATACTTGAAAACGACCTTCTTCATTCATTATAACTGTAGATAAGTTTCCTTGGTTCTTCTTGAAGTTCTAATTTATTTTTCTTTTCTAAAGGGTGTAAAATTACCAACATGTCAAGAGCCCACAAATCGGATACCAATGACTCTTTATTGAGCACTGAAGTGACAAGAAAAGTAGAATTAGCAGAAATTTCAGACATAAGAGTTTTTGCCCATAACTGTCCATCCTAATTTGGTCTCAATAGCCGCAAGACCTGAGGGAAGTAGTCTAAAGCCCCCAGTTATCAATTTAACACAAATATCAGCTCCAATTAATATTTCTACCAGTCCATCACTTTGATCATTCAGATAAAAATTATCTTCCCTAAGTTCGTTTATCAAATCACCTCGTCCTACTGGTGGTATAGTACCACAAATTACTTCTTGTCCAAGAGCCTTAAAATTGAATAAACAATTATAATCTGTTTTCGATAAAGACACCGTAAAAACATCATGATCTATAATTTCAGTGGTTGTCCCTCTAAATAACGAATGCTGTAATTTTTCATTGCATGTGCTCGGAAATTGTATTTCAATAGCGGTATTCTTCAAAACATAAGATCTATGTGACGCTGAGTCAATGATACTCTTGCTTGCTGCTTTTTATTTTTTCTTCTCAAAGTAACCATCAAAGTTTGTAATATGACGTTGGGAGTTTTCGACAAATTTGCAAGTGTCTCATCATATTTTGGTGATAAACAGATAGACGATAAACCATCTATCTGCTTATCATTATCTCTGATATTGCTGTTGGCGTTACTTTCGGGGTTCGGACAGGGAGTTGATGTTTTTGCACAAGAGTTATCAGGACTGAGTGTTCTGTGCATAGCCTTAAGAAACATGGTAAAGTCTGTAATAGGGTCCTTATCCTCAAGTCTCAAGTCCTGAACTGGAACAGGGAGCGGAAAATGCGCTATGTTCTGGTGTAGATACTGTATTGGCGAATAACTGCACTTGAAAGGGATTTGAAATCCTCTTTTATTAAATCACTATTATTTACACACTTCCCAACTCGGGAGAGATACAGAAAGTAAAAGACCACACTTGGGCCTAACTTAACAATTCAAATAATTTTAACTAAACCTAAAATAGAAATGTATTTGAACTTTGCTTCGCAGAGCAAATCGCGGAGTTTGGCCTCTAAGCAAAAGGGTGCGTAGCAAGAAATACTAATACTATCGCACTTCAATTTATTTCAATATCCAATCACGTAGTAAGCACTATGGCTTATAAATTTAGCTGCTAGCTGGTCAGGCGAACGTCGAGCAGACTGACCGTGATCTGAGACTAAAGCTCTCTCACATCGAGAGGTTTCTACCTCTGGTTTAAATAGTACTTGGCTGTACTTCAAAATTAGCATAAGCTGAAAACGCGCGCTTCTTCTGACGGGAAGTTGAAACAGAAAGGAGATAGAAAGATTTAAATTAAAATAAAACTTGGTTAGTTTAACTAAAACCTTACAGAGTATGTGGTGCTTTTTTTTTACAAACTACACACGAAACGTTTTACCGATATTTAGCTATTCCATGTCCCCTATCCAAATACAAGAAACAACTGCGAGTGTTTTGTACTACGCTTAATCTTTCTTATACTGACATCTTTCTGGCTTTGCAACAATCACTGGATTCATGAACTCCAGACTAAAATATGCACAAATTTTTATTTTCATTTTTCGTCGTTATTAAGGTGGAAGCCGATGGTATTTGTGGAGATTGGCCATGATTTTTAAAACCAGAACGTTTGATGTTTCACTGTCTTGAAGACTAATCTTTGACAAAACATTTGCTAGCTATGCACACACGTTCTTCACCCTCAATTTCATCCAGTAAAAACGAAAGTAGACCATCTAAAACCAAGCGATGTGTCGATTCCTTTTCTCTTTTATTACCATTTTTCCCTTTTGCTTCTATCTCTCTGTGGTCACGATTAACTGATACCACGCACTAAGAGTATCATCAGGTAATGACGATTCTACAAGTGGGTATAACATAGCTGGCAACACCAAGAACCTCTAGCGCACGAAGTTTTGATTCTAAATTATCATACAATTTTCGCAAACAAAATTTGTGATTCAATTCTTTTGAAGCACTAAAGAGAGAAGATCCCTCACATAAACTTCTATAAAAATGTCTTCTCTACTAAAACGTAACTGAAGTTGTTATAAACCTTTGTTATAACTATCACCCCACCCGGGGAAAGACTTAACTTCTCTTAAGACTTAACTTATTAACTCTTCGGCAGGTGATCCTCTTTCCATAGATTGTAATAAATATGCAAACTTGTCATCATTATCCAAATTACAATCACCATTTAACTTTTTAAATTGCCCCCAAAACCCTAACCAATTCTTTAGATTAACGTCAAAGTCGGCAATTAAGTTTTGGGTAACGTAGAATTGTATTTTGCGAAGCAATCAATTCAGCAGCATTGAAACTGCTGACTTCATTCAAAAGGTTAGCTAACTCAGTTTCTATCAGTCTCTATTTATATAAATAAGCTTCTGATTCATCAAATTCTTTATTAATTATATCCTCACTTTCCTCAAATTTAAAAAGCTCTTCTCTAATCGCTTGTTCAGCTTCTAGGATTGGTTTCTCTTTTTCTTCAATTTAACTTCGTAATTTTTTTACTCTTGGTTAAATTACTCTCATCTTTCTCAAAATCGTTTAAAGCTCTACTAAACAATCTTCTATACTGAGAACATTTTGCTTTTAAAGCATCCATAATAAAAATACAATACAATTCAATATAATTAAATTCAAACAATGTTTACTTACAATTATCAATCCTGTTGCAGGAAGCCATTTGTTCCAAAAAAAAAAAAAAAGGGGGGGGAGGAAATAATATAGTAGACTCCAATTACAAATATTTCCCGGATGCCCGGAACTGAGGCATATGTCAAAACTCTAAAAAGAAGTTTCCAAATCTTTCATTTAAATTCAAATTTACTGATGTTTACATCTGAAACCAAAACGAAAGCTACAACTCAAAAACAAATTCATGGAATAGAGATAACGTTACCACACAAAAAAAGCTAATCATTAAAAGTCTTAAAAATTATTTTTCGTTTTCCAGAGTGACGTCATATTTCATGGAGCTCATAACAATTTTTTCTTACAGGTAGAATAACACTTCTCTCGTGTATACAGTGATAATACGTTTATCCATATATAAAAAATCAAAAAACTGCACAAATTTGACATTTTGCATAATCTTAGAACTGTATACATTAAACACTGCACAGCTATTCATGACATAATATCAGCAAGCTACCACATTTGGTATTTTGCTCCACTAATAGAAAAGGGTACTGTTTTATTATCAGGACTGGATTCAGAAATGTACGTATATATGCATGTTTATATGGATGGATGTCTTCACATATGCACGTATATATGTATTTACATATGTATGTGTGTATATATACACATATATGCATACACACATGCATATACACCCACATTTCTGAATTTGTCTTGATAACAGAAGAATAGCCAAAAAAGTGAGGAAATTATTAATAAATAAAATTCACGTAATTGTTTCCATAATCCTATTCCTAACTACTTAAAATTGAATGGATTATATTGACAAACAGCGAATGACCACTGTTTGATTTTTTCATATAAAATAGGAGAAAACAATTCATGTAGATTAAGTGCCTTGATTGCAAATATAAGACAAATTGCTTTTCTCCTGGCATTAAAGTCTTAAATGTATAACATACGATGATCAGAAAGACTAACTATATTTTCTCCAAGAAATTAAGTAATGTTCTTGTTCAAGCTACTACATGTACGCATACACACACACACACAAAAAAAAAAAAAAAAAGATTTAATTAGGCCTAATATCAAATGATGACTGTCTCAAAGGCTGTAATTATTTCAGGACTTCAAGAAAGAAGAATAAAGACTATGGTATGATACTAAATACTTTTTTTACCTTTCAATCTTTCAAGAGAAAATAAATTTGACATGCAAGAAGCTTTCTTTCTATATATTTAGGTACAACATATTTCCTTCAGATTTAAACAGACACCATTAATAGCATGTGGCACAAATGGGACAAGGGTTAATAATGGAAAAGAAAGATCACAGAAAAAGTTAAATGACAAAAAACCATGTCTATTATTCTTCAGTAACAGAGCTCATATAGAAAATTAAACATAATTTAGAGGTAAACTGCATTTTACCAGGATCATACTGTGAATGTTTCTATGGTGAAATTATTTTTTCAGGGGACGGTGGGCGATTTTGGTCCTTTTAACATTTCATTACAAAATTTCTTTTCCCAATTAGCACAGTTTTCATGATATCGAAACTCAACAAGGATTTCTCTTTCGATCAAATACTCTTCATAACAGAAGATATCTATTTGAGAAGCGCAGTACCTTCTAAAAGATAAGACATAAATTCTACAATATCAGAAAAATTTTTAAAACATAGGCATCTTTCTCTAATTTTAAGAAAAATGTATACTCTTTTATACATTCCTTAACTATTTTTACTGTTTGCATCCATCTGCCTCATAAATAGAAATTTTGCATTAACCCACTATCTAAATAAAAGAGTTTCTTCTACATTGATGGTTGTTAAGAGTTTAGTCAGGAGGTTCTGTGCTTATTTTTATCCGATGCCTTCAATATTAAAGTCAATTTCAACTGCTTTGCTTGAGATTTTCTAAGCTAACACATGATACATTAAGCTAAAAATTCTCATTTACCTTCGAAAAATTAGCCTCATTATCTTCTTCTGAACCTACAGATTCATTTTTTTGACAAGAGTTAATTATGGAAAAGAAAGATGATGAGAAAAGTTAAAAGCTTCTAGTAAGAAATTCCTCCCCTTTTTTAACCCCTTCTTTTTATTGTTTACATTTTAAACCCAATTACAAGATTTATTTTGGTAGCTGAAATACATTTCAGTGAAATACAAGATAATAGCAGACAGACCATCCACAGATACAGTAAGGGAAAAATATATTTCAGGCCCCCCCTTGGTGAACTAGAATCTGCATATTGCCATCGTCACATAAATTCACAAAAGTAAGAATCAAAAATATCCTACACAGCACCAGACTACGGTGGCATTTCTTTCAAAAATCCCTTTTTATTACACCCACATACCTCCGATATTGTTAACATGAGCTCCAGTTTCAGGATCCTTAAATGTCACTGCATAATTTACTGAAAGGTGAATGAAGCCTTTATCAGAAAGACAACTGTACGACTTCCAGCAATTGGATATGACTGTTGTACCAGGTAAGATATTCCGTTGAATTACATCCAACAAAGTTCTTTTCTTCTGTCCTCAACCACTTCAAAAAAACACCTTCTGCTCCCTCGTTCCATACCACCAAACTTTCACTTTACTGGTGGCAGCCATTTTAAGGTGTAAAGCACAGAATAAGCAATGTACTTCCTAACTAACATCCAATGCAGAAATAAGCCCTGAGAAATGTTCTCCTAACAATCAAAATCAGCACCATTATGCATTACAACCAATCACATTATGATAAGGTTTCCAAAACCATACACGGCAAAATACTCAGGTTACCATAAATGAAACAACAACTTGGTGATAAATGAAACTAAAACTTTGCAATAATCCAAGATTCCTAATGCTTCCTTAATTTCTTATATCATAAGTAGAAATTAAGGAACTAAATCATATCTGTATTACAGAACACTATTACAACAGAGCTTGAACAATGATACTAAATTCAAACTGATGTAGAAAAGAAGGTTAAAACTTTTTATTTTTTATTGTGCAATGTTCACACATTCCCGATTAAATACTATTCCAGTGTGTATTTTGGGGATCAATAATAAATCCTAATATATATATATATATATATATATGTCATCATTTGCTGTTATGTTTTCCCATGAATTTTTCTTTTAGCATTTTCCATAAAGACAATTTTGTTTCATGCTGATGATTTGTAACAGAAACTTTCAGCAGTAAGATAACTTCTTTTTCTTTTTCTTAAAAAAAAACAACGAAGACCTGGTTTATCAGTCCCTAGTCAATTGGGAGTCTACTATAGAAACCTTGTATAGAGATATTAGGTTTTTTTTTTTTTTCTTTTGAAGCAGGAGTAATGAAAAATGAGCAATGCCCTTGTCAGGACTCAGACCTTTCAAATATGCGCCAAGTGTGCTGACCATTATACCATGAAGGCATGCTAAGAAGGCACAAGAAATACCTTATAAACCTATCATGTCGTAATTGGTTGTAATGTGCAATCGCAGCGACTTTGATTTCTCAAGGATTATTTCTGCATTGGATTCACTTAGGGAGTACATTGCTTATTTTGTGCTTTACACAGTAAAATGGCTGCCTTCAATAAGAATAATTTGAAGTTTCTATACGATTTGGAATGATTGGGAGAAAAAGCATTAATTGACTGGTGTGTAAATGAAGGTTTACTTGTAATAATTAATTATAAGTATTTTGTTTGTACGAAGGAAATGTCTATGGTCAAACATAAAGATCCTTCAGATGGCTTTGAATGGGTTTGTCTGACACTACGGAGTCCAACAGTCCAGCATTACAGAGGATATTTTTCAAACTTATTTATGTGACTTTATGTGATGATGGCAGTACACAGATTCTAGTTCAGATAATTTTAGACAGTTTCTGGATGCTGTTAAGGAATTCTGCTTGTCACACCCTGAAGACACTGGAATTTCTAAATAAGGTAAGTTTCCTGTTTCTACTGTGTAGCTTAGATAACATGTATTACCATTCTTATGTTATTTCCTTGTTTGATTTAAAATGCAGTTTATTGAGATTATATATCGTTTGTTTTAATTCTGTTTTATTGCATTATGTTTGGATGCTATTTTACTGCAGATGGCATTGCATGTAAATAGGAATGGCAACAAAATATCGCTAATTTTCACCAAGGGTACCCTGAAATATATTTTCCCCAAAACACAGATTCAATTTTTTTTTTCTAACATAGCATTTTTTTCTGTTGCCCTGCTTGTTATAAAACAAATATTGAAATTTTCCTTGTGATAAAATAATTTAATAAAAAAGTATGGTGAAAATGCGCTTTAGCCCACTGCTTGGCGATGTTTTGAAAATCACCAATTCGGCGCATTTCTGCGAAACGTTTTTGCAATTAATTGCAACCTTCCCGACACGCTCCGCAAAAACCTATTGTAAACAAAACATAGAATTCTAAACCATAAATTAGTATGGAAACTGTTGCCACAAAAACATAATAAAATATGCAAAACGAACATTGCGATCATTAAAATATTTCTCAGTTACCTTTAAATTAATTATTTACATTTTATACTTATGTAATACTTATACATTTTATGCCGTTACATAACCTTCCCGACACGCTCCGCGAAAACGTAACGAAAATGGCATTCCAGAAAGAAGGAATTTTTTTTAAAAGGGCATTAAAATTACAAACGATACCATGTACACACCGTTCCGTTTTAACTTAAAAAAAACTTCAGCGAATTGCACAATGTAGGCAACGTACACAAATCATCAAAATAAGCTAAAATAACGAAAATAAATTACAAGAAAATGCCATGTGCACAGCGTTCCGTTTTAACTAAAAAAAACATCAGCGAATTGCACAATGTAGGTAATGTGCACAAATCAACAAAATAAAATAAATTGCAAACGATACCAGCGTTCTGTTCTTCAGCTGAGCCAAATTATTTCAATAAAAGACAACAAAATATAAAAATTAAGCAACTTGCACTTCCAATAAAGTAATAAATGTACATGTACATTCACTCACCTCTCTCAGCATCACAGCTAAATCCATACCGACTCGGTATTTAGCGAAATATAAGGTACGAAAATAGCAAACACTCAACACAAAAACACCGCATTCAAAGAATACAACGACAACTGAAATAACTACTTAAATTAACACGTAAGAATTTCGAATAAACCGCTACGTCATCTCACATTACCAATAAAACCGTTCTTTATAAAATAGCAAATACGCATGCGTGAAAACTACATGTTTCCGTAGCTTCAAAATACCCAGTCAGCCATGTTCGCGGATATACGGAGTTACCCATGTTGGCGCGTTTATTACTCATTCAAAAACAATCGCCGCCAAGCAGTGGGCTAAAGCGCATTTGGGCCAAAAGTATTAATCATTAATTCAAATGCTTGAAAGTTTTGTTGAGATTGGCAGATCTTTTGCAAGACTAAGCTTCTTGTCTCATTTTTTATTATTATTATTATTATTTTAAATGAAAGTATATCATAAGAATTATCATCTGAATTTTGAAACTAAGCAAAATATATCAAGAATTCCATATCTGAGGTGAACATGGTAGGATGCTAAAAAATAATGAAGTCTGGACCACATTCCAATATGAAGGAGTCGAAGATTTATACTAAATTTATAAAAAATCAAATAAAACCCAAATATTAATGCTGCAAAACTTAAGCTGATGTAGAAGAACAATTTGCAACAAAAGTAAACCCTGAAATTGCTAAAAGAATTATTACAGCATATGGTTATAATAAGCGATCAGCAAAAAAGAAATTCTTTATCAAGAAGAAAACGAAGAAAATACACCTGATGTTCCCAAAACCTATGGTAAGCAAAAAATTTACACAATGTTATATTTGCAAACAAGTCACAATTTAATACATAAGTCTGATGGAAGGATTGCTGTATGGTGAAAGCTAAAAAAAAAAAATTTGAATCTGAAAATTGTATTGTCTAGTGTTAAACATGTGTGAAGGCATACTCGTTTGAGGATGCTTTACTACCTTTGTTGATGACAAACATAAATTTCATAGTAAATAATATAAATGAACATATATATATATAAATATTCTTAATGAAAACATGAGCAAAAAACTTGGAAAGCAAAATATATTCAAGTTCTATCCAGATAACGATCCTAAACTTACAGCCCTAAATGCTTGTGGTTATTATACAGTCATACTGAAGTTGTGATAACTCCCCTACATTCTCCTGGCTTAAAACCTGTTCAATATATATAAACAAAATAAGATAAATTGCACTTGGAGAAAGAATAGGGAAACCTGACATTTCTTCAAAAGCTCTCCTAAAAACAATTCCTACAGAGAAAAAGTACAAAATGGAATATTCTTATAAGAAAAAAAAAATAGTTGAATCCATGCCAAACTGTATGAAATGCCTAATTTTAGCTAAAAGGTATCCAACAAAATATTGAATGTCCTGCTATTTTTGTGTTTCTTATTCAATATAAAGTGTTTGCTGAAAGTACTCGAATTTTATGAAAGTTCATTTTTAAAACACTTTTAATAATTCTTTTTTTAAAACAAAATCACTCTGAATATCTTTTTTTTTTTTTTAAGTTATAAGCAGTAAGTTAGTTATAAGCAATACGGTAGAAAAAAAAATTAAATTAATTTCGCTAATAATTAGTAACAGATAATTAAAAATAATTATCCAATAAAATTAGATAACAGAAGTGACTAAAAATAAATATGAGAAATTCGCTCTATACATATAAATGATAAAACAGTGTTTAGTAAAAAGGACTGCTGACCTGTTCAATCATCCGATCTCGTTCACAACGAACTTGAGGTTTAACTTTATGAGGAAAATTCGTGCGAGGCAAGAAAAGTGAATTTTTGAATCTTGATGAACATCGGACTTGAAATGAAACTTTAATAGAATAGTTGCTCACATACTTTCGAGCTACAAACAGTTCATTCCTCACGGAACACATGGCATTCAAAACCAGAAACAGTAAACAAACAAGTCAACAGATATCTTGTTTTGCACCCGCTAAGTCGTTCTTCCCGAAAGGCGTAAAATCAGGGTACGAAGGAGAGGCTAGGTATTCGAGGTGGTGCTGTCGTACGCGAACTTTGTTTTAGTCTCGTCTGTTGCTCCCGCTACGGATTATCGTCTGCAGCGTTCTCTTCTGTGGATGACTCAGGGTAGTCCTGTCTGTTTATCTCAACTCCGGGCTTTCAGCGCCGTTACATCAAAACTCTAGAATGATCAAAACAAACACGTAAATAGCACTCTGATTTGCATTGTACTAGAACCAGAACTAGAACTAGAATGACTGTATGAAGGAGTAATGTTAATGTAAACATAACTTAATAATTGTATATAAATGCATAGAAATATAATCTTATATATTTCACAGAAGTCTAAGTCTCAGTATTTTGAAGAATCTTTAAATTTAGATATTTTAGCGACCAGAATAGATGTGGCGATCACGTGGTTCAGTGAAGCCTGGGTAGTTACTTGCTCGTGTGGCCATCTATTATCACCAGTAAAACTGCTGCGTCGCATGAGTGGGACTCGATCGAGAGTCAATTTACTGGGAGTTGAATTCTTTACCGCTAGCCCAAAAGAGCTTCGTTGTGCTAGGTTCAAGAATTCTAACTCTTTCAAATTTGCGATCGTGGAGTTGTTCTCGAGTTCGGTCCACCGCATACTCCCCCTCGAAGCGTCTATGATGCGATATGAGGAGAACGTTGAGGCATGTGTGCCCCCGTTTTTTTGGTTGTGGGGCGGAGCCTGTGACGTAGTTCGTCATTTGTCTTCAGTCGAGGGAGTAGTCTGTAGTTCTCCGGGTCACCAATGTGGCGATCACGTGGTTCAGTGAAGCCTGGTTAGTTGCTTGTTCGTGTCGCCATTTATATTCGCCGGTCAGAAGTGCTGCGTCGCATGAGCGGGACTCGATCGTGGGTCAATTTACTGGGAGTCGAATTCTTTACCGCTAGCCCAAAAGAACTCCGTTGTGCTAGGTTCAAGAATTCTAACTCTGTCAAATTTGCGATCGTGGAGTTGTTCTGGAGATTGATTCGCCGCATAGATGTATTATATGTATGCAGAAAAGATGTATCCAGATAGGCCATCCGGAGGTAGGAAAATTAACATAATTTTACTAATAGGAAGAGGTAAGATAATTTTTCTTGCCTTTTATAAAGAATTTAGAAATATATATACACTCATGTCCATTTATATTATTTACTATAAATGGTTATTTACTATAAATGGTTATCATATTACGGTCTGGCGAGAATCAGACTGCAAGCTAAACATGGACTCGTCGGAAAACATCACACAAGCCCACTGTTGCGGTGTCCACATTGCTCTCTACTCCAGGCTAACCGCAGGCGACAGTGAGTTGCAGTAAGTGGAACGCATCTGACAGGTCTACTAGCATATAGACCAATCTGCCCTAAGCGTCTGTGCACGGTCTGCCTTGAAATTGTCGTACCAGTGGCTGAAGAGAGCGGACGAGACAGGTCTGAGGCTGTGCTCCGCCTGTTTCTTTTGGCAGTAACTGCCAAATACCGGTCCTCATTCAGCGTTGTAATTCTGGGGCGACCTTTGTTGTAACGTCTACTCATATTACCATTATCTTGGAATCGTTGCCAAAGCCTGGAGATGATACTCTGGGCAATTCCAAGTTCGTCTGATACTTCCAGTTGGGTACGCCCACATTCCAAGACGGCCGATAATTCTACCACGTAAAAAATCATCCAAATGCGTCCTTTGTGTCATAACTATTCGGTAATTGCATAGAAATGCTTATAAAGCGCCTGCGAACAATTTTACTTCTTTGCCTGTATTCCTTATATATCACTTTCTTACACTCTCGTCATTGTGACGTACCATCGGTGTCATCTGGTTACTTCCTGAAATTTGCATATGATTCTTGAAGATGTGTGTAGTGATTTTGCAGGTGACATATTTATTTTAGAGTTCGATTTCCGCTTGACTCCGAATTATCCTTAATTTATGGACATGAGTGTATTTTGATTGAGAGATACAACATTGCCATTCTATGCTTGGATAACAGTTTCCGTGCCTGCTTTCCGGCGAGTGTTACTCACTGGATCTTTTTGCGTGTTCTCTCCAAGCCGCGGCGAAGGCTGTGGTCAGGGGTCTGACAAGCAATTCAGTTGCAAGGCTACTGAGAATTTCAAGTCTTCTACTAGAGCAAAGTGTTACAACCACGATGAATCGACTTTACAAAGCAATCAGGTCCCTTATTATAAAATATACACAAGAGAACTGGTCCAGATGTCTAGAGTCATAATCTCAGGATGATAACTCGCTCTGGGAAGCGACTTCTAGATGCAATAGATACTGCACAGCTATTCCGCCCTTAAAAGACCAAAACGGGATCGCAAGCACCGAACTGGAGAAAGCTGAGTCCATAGCTAGACTTCCCATTTCACCATAAACAACATAACAGATTTATAAACATAACAGGTTATCTCATGTACACTTGCAGAACACTTTACAAAGCTGCCCACATGTCCCTCTCGAAGGTTCTGAGTTATACCGAGAAAAGGAAAACTAAGAAAAGTCCTGGAGTTGACCACACCAATAAAAAAGTGATTAAGCATATGGGAGCGATTATGAGATGCAGATTTACGGACATCATATGTCACATTTGTTTACAAATAACTCAGCTCCCATTAACGCCCTCTGGCGGAAAAAGACAAAACGTAGTTAGTTGAACGTGTGACGCGTCTAATATATGTTGAATCGATAAACCGTCTACTATATATTTGAAACACAGAGCCGCTGCGTGGGTATTAGGCGCCCCTGTTCAAATTGAAATCTGGCGCCCCTTTACGGAATTCTGTTGCACACATATAAAGTGCTGCAAATTATATATGAAATATTCTTTTACAGCATTCTTAAAAATTATAATATTAATACACGTGTGTCTTATTAGTTTTTTATTATTTCATAAATTACAATATTAACATGCGTTTGTGATATTGTTTTTTATTACAGTACAAAGTCCGTAATCCGGAAGTCCATAATCCGGAATGATCTATAATCCGGACCTCAAAGCCACAAACTTTTTTTGGTATGCTTTACGCATGCGCATTTGATTTTTTCCTCTCCATAATAAAACATGTGGAGATTTTCACTTAAAAATTCCGATTCTTAATTTCACTTAGGCACTAAATAAAATACCTCGTTATGGAAAAAACAATCATTTGGCTCCGTAGCTGAATATATACTTGGCATACATCTCAAACTGAAACATTCGCCTATTTTATATCCCTGACGCCGATCCGGCGAGTCATTATTTATATTTTGCTTTCATCACCGCATGTTTATCAAAACACGACAGCTTCAGTAGTAACTCATGCAGTGATGTCTAGACTGTTTTTTTATATTAGTTATTGAATAACAAGAGTATGGCAACCTTTTCTGCTAACATTACGCTTAAGGATGATTATAGGTTTTTAAATGCGCTAAGAAATTTTGACGAGGAATAATTCAACAAAAATTTCTTTTCATATGCTAAAAATAGATTTTGTTATTGAAACTCATAGGGAAACTCATAAGATTACATTTAGTGCCATTTTAATTCAGAATAACTGATATGTTATTCGCCATAAACCCAGAAGCTGCGGCAGAATATGTCGGCACCGGACGGCAGAATTTAGAGAAGACAAAATTTATGGAATTTGGGGAAGCACCGAGCCGCAAAATTAAGGGATGAGAAGTTATTTATAATGCAAACTTTTCGTATTCTTGGCACAGCAATTACAGGAACTTTGTAACTGAACAAGAAATTATGTCTGTTTATAGAATTAAAGAGAAAGTATACTAGGAAAAAAAAAGCAATTTACATTGAAAGAAATGTTTAATAAAGTAAACAAATAAATATTAAGCCTTTTTTTGTAAATTTTGATACTCTTTAGATCATAATTGCTCTTTATTTCATAAATTACAATTTCATATTTTAATTGTATAATTTCTGCATGCCATTTTACTAGATTTAAATTGATGATCTATAATCCGGAAAAACCCCTAATCTGGAATCGCCCGACGAGTCCGGGTTACGGACTTTGCACTGTATTTCATAAATTTTAAAAACAAAACAATGATAAAATATTTTTTAAGTATAAAAATTAGAAAATATATTCAAATATTGATTCTCCTAGTCTTAGCAGCTACAAACGCACGTATGAATTCCTTTATACTTAATTTATTCAAAATTTCGCTCTCTATGGATATAATTGACAAGTCCGATAATCTCTCCTGCGCCATGGTAGATCGCATATAGTTTTTTATAATTTTAAGTTTTGAAAAACTTCGTTCTCCAGGAGCCACCGAAACTGGCAAGGTTAAAGAAATCCGTAAAGCTATTGCAATATTCGGAAATGTATCGGTAAGATTGTTTTCATAAATATAATTTAAATCATCGATAGGTGACATATCCTCTTTGGCAAAACTTCGCAAAGATTTTATTTCTTCGAACAAATTTAATCCATCAATGTCCTTTTCATTAAAATTTTTAGTATTCGTTAATTTTTGTTCTAATTCTTTACAATGTTTTAAAATTTCATTGTCACTCCAATTTTTTAAATTAGGTACACAGTGTACTACCTTCAAGTAATTGTAATGTTCTTTTAATTGACTGAATCTTTCAGTAGTTGAAGAAATAGCAGTGTCTAATATTATATTGTAAAATTCAATCTTAAAATTTTTGTCTTGGATTGTTGATTGGTTCGTAGGTTTGTTCATCCTGAAATAGTTTCTTTTTAAACCTGTTTCGGATTTGTGGAAAATCAGTATCCACCCCCAGATCATCAGCAATGATACTTGAATTGGCAATTGCATGTTCATACGCTTCATCTGATCTAAGATTATTTAGTTCTGATATAAGATTTTGTAAATTGTCAGTCACGATTTGCAAATCGCATTTAGAATTTTGCATTATTTCATTTACTACATTTATTAAATTTAAAATATCGTGACAGATGTTAATGGAACAAACGAATTTAAACGAGGAAACCTTCTGAATCAAATTTTTTGCTTGAGTTCTTGAAGCCATGTCTCTTGCTTGATCTTAAATATTTATTAACGCTCTCAAAATTCCTTCAAATCGTTTTTTAATGGTCTTAAAGCTTGAATTCTACTTTCCCATCTGGTGTTGGAGAGTGGCTTTAAAGTTAGATTTTCAACATACTCTTGCAAAATAGACCAACGTTTAACGGATGAAGATAAGTAGTTGTAAAGCTCCTGCACTACTCCGAAGAAATTAACTGTTTCGAAGGAAATTTTAGCTGCATCATTTACAACTAAATTTAGAGAATGAGCAGAGCAGGGGATATAGAGTGCCCTTGAATTATTTTCAATAATTTTTTTGTTGCAGTTCTTTGTGCTTGCCTCTCATATTGGCACCATTATCGTAAGATTGGCCTCGTAAATCTGATAAATTTAGTTCTAACTATTTTAAATGTCCATTTATGAATTCAAACAGACCCTGTCCAGTAGTGTCGTGGACAGATTGAAATCCTAAAAAATGTTCTTCAATTTGGGCTTTATTGGTTTCCTCGTTCTTATAAACAAATCGAATTACAACAGTCAACTATTCGGAATGACTGACATCCGGTGTAGTATCCAGAATTAGTGAGTAATATTTTGACGATTTAATAATATGTAATAAATGCTTTTTAATTCCTTCTGAAATAATGCTTATAATTTCATTCTGAATTTGATCCCCTAAGTAATGAGCAATGTTCTTTTTTTTTTGAGATGTTTGAATTTTGTAGAGGTGTTCAGCGATTATTGGATCAAATTTTGCTATGATTTCAAACAACTTAAAAAAATTTCCATTATCACTATGATACAACTCTTTCGAAGAACCTCTAAATGCAAGGCATTGCTGGGCTAAATATTGAATTAAATAAATAAGCCGTTCAATAACCGATTGCCAGTAAACCTTTTCTGCATCATAAAGTCTTTGTTGAGTTGCATCAATAGTACACAAATTACGCAAAGACATTTTGAGTTCACTGCATTTTGAACTATGTTTAAGGTGAGCTGCACTGCATTCATGTGTTTTCAAAATTTGGGTTAAATGTGCCTAATCATTACATCCATCCTTAAGAAGCTGTGAATGCTTCTCACTGAATAGTTTACATGGGAAGCAAAAAACTGCATTTCGGGAATTCGAATATACTAAATAATTTCTAAATACTTTTTCTCCATTCGGTAATGTTCTATAATAGAACGATTCTGAAAACTTTCTGCCAGAATTATCTCTCGGAAAATGTTTGGTTATCAAGCGGGGAGGGCCATTTTCAATTAAATAATCTCTAATTTTTATAGAAATTGTATCAGGCCAGGTAGCTGGATCGTTTAATTCAAAATCTTCGTTTTGAGATATTACGTTATTACCAAGCGAATTTTCTACGTTAATATCTAAGTTTTCTATTGGTACAATCGTGGCTTCTTCTTGATCATATTCCAATGAATTTACATTTTGAGATAAATTTTCATTATGAAATTCCAAACCAGATGTTGATGTTGATGATCCTGGTTCAATGGCTTAACCTTCTAATCCTATTGTGTTTCTGAGATATTTACACTGGTGGGCAAAACGTAAGTAACAGCAGGGTTTTTTTGTCATAACTCCACGAGAAATCAACTGAGAGACATGAAATGCACAAATGAAGGAGAGTATTATCTACGTAAAGGATAACGAAAGCATCGGAGCAGAAAAAGGAATACAATGCATACGGGATGGAATCAAACAAAAACAAGCTTTATTGAACGAATAGTATCATAACCCATGATTGTCTATCCAAGAGAAAGAACAACAAGCAGATGTTCCTTAATATGGGATATGCCCTCCCCTCACTGCAATGGTTGCTTCGCACCGTCTCCGCATACTCAGAACCAGCTGGTGCAACATTTCTTGCGGTAGGAGTGCCCATTCCTCAATCAGCATCTGTATGAGTTGTTGGGTGTTCTCCGGAGGATGTAAGCGTGCTGCAATGCGTCTCCCCAAAGCATCCCACACATGCTCCATGGGATTTAAATCCGGCCAATCCATTCGAGTGATATCTTCCCTTTCCAGTAGCTTCTCAACAGCAAGAGTCCGATGTGGCCGTGCATTGTCATCCATAAAAATTAAGTCTGGGCCAATGGCACCTCGGAACAGACGCACATGGGGAAGAAGTACCTCCTCACAATAGCGATCCCCGGTTACAGACCCTCTGTCGAAAACGTGGAGCTCAGTTCGCCCGTTCAGCATAATGCCTTCCCAGACAACAACTCCAGGACTACCGTTACGGTGTTTTTCCTTGATGTTACTGGGATAAAACCGAGTCCCGACCTCTCTCCAAATCAAAACGCGTTCAGAATCGCTTCTGGTACTGAACCAATTCTCATCCGTAAAGAACATACGACTACATTGATCAGTTGTCCAGTTTTTGTGCTCTCTTCACCACTGTAAACGGTGGCGTCGGTGGCCAACTTTCAACGGGAGGCAGCGTTCAGGACGGAAGGCGAATAGGCCCCCTTTGTGAAGGCGTCTCGCCACAGTAAACCGCGACACTTGTCGCCCCGTTGCTGTACAGAGTTACTGAGCAATGGCGCTTGCTGACAGCTGTCTGCCTCTTTTCGCCTGCAGGACGATATATCGGTCATCCCCTGCAGATGTCGTCCTCCGGCGGCCACCACCAAACTTTCTAACAGCTTTACCTGTGGTTTGGAACACTTTCCAAGTGCGCGAAACGACACTTTTGTTGATTCCGATCTCTGCAGCTACACTGGTGACAATACGCCCCTCCTCCAGCTTTCCGATCATTCTTCCACGTGTGAAGTCGTCCAGGGGATTTCTTCTAGCCATATTTCACGAACTGACTCATTGGCACTTGCAGCGAATATGTTGAATTGCGTCTCCGTCCTTCCTTTTATTCTACTGTTGAGCTGCGCGCGCGCCGACATCACTCGTTTTGTGTGCGCTCACGTCGCCTCTGACGTTTCGTTCCTGATATTTGTATACGCATGACGTTTCTACTGACTTACGTGTTCATTGTACTGATCTCCAGACCTCCTTTTCTGCAATTTCATGGTTATCTGCTAAATTTTTACATTGTTGCTTAAGTTTTGCACACCAGTGTATTTAGAGATCCCACCAGCTTCTGATTAGCTTCCTCTCGTTGCAATTTCCTTTTTCTATTTTGTACTCCAGATTTTTTTTCTTTTTTTGAGAACATGTTTCTAAAAATATTTATTGCACTAAATAAAAAAATTTAATTTTCATTACATATACAAAATGCATTATATGATTATGATCATATGATCATATAATTTTCTCTCAATGAGATACATTCCGCAAGAGAAGAAGAGAAAAATTGTTGTCACGTGCTCTAGTAACAACAACATCAGCATGTGCTATGTTTACAATGGAGTCGATAGCAGATATTCCACTGAAATTAATCGATTTTTCTAATTTAGAAATTTATGATTATTACGAGAAATTACAAAATGCGCTTGGATTAATTATTAATAGTATTTTTCTTTTCAGTGTAGAAGAGCAGTATATGTAAACATGATTTTATATATTCATTTTTACTTTTTTTATAAATGAATTAATTATCAGATCAAGGAAAGAATTCATAAATAAATATTAACAATCAAAACATGGTAAAGTAGCGAACAAAAGAGTATCATGAAGTTAACAGTAACATATAAAAGTTACCAAAATTATACTAACTAAATGAATGAACATTTAATTAATAACTAATCATTAATTAGGCCTCAGAAACACTCTTTGTCATGCTACTATGCTTGTCCATTCCTCAAATAACGCTACTATATTTCTCGCATGTCTCACACTCTTCTGGTACTGCCATAGGGACTGTCATACATCAAATTGAATATGGAGAGATCGTCCATTAAGTTTCTTCTTACGTTCTTTAACCGATACACAGTGCGTATGACAGGAATCGTTTGTCCATTTATACTGCATTAAAGCCTTTTAGATGCATATTAGAAGGAAAACCTTTCATCATTTACACTGACCATAAATCTATCACTTTTGCTTTTCAACAAAATTTGTACAAAGCCTTCCCCACATCATTAATTAAACAAAAAAAGGTAAAGAATTCGGTTATATTGCTCAGTTTTCAACGAATATTCGATACGTCTCGAGAGAAAGAAATGTTTTAGCTGATATTCTTTCCAGAATTAATACCATTTCTATACCATCTCCAATTGATTATACAGCTATAGCTGAATTACAAGATGATGGAGATTCAAAAATATTGAAAACAAACTCAAGGCTGAAAATGGTTCAAATTCTTATTTCTGGCACCGAAAAATGAATCTATTGTGATGTTTCCACCAACAGCTGTAAGATCTAACACTCTTTGCTATCATAAATACCATTAGATCTTACTAAGGAACCTGGCTACTTCTCGGACAGGCGTAAAAGAATACCAGCAGAGAAGAAAGGTAAAATAATTCTTTAATTGTTCGTCAAACTCTTAACAAAAATGCACGCACTTCGTGCTTACAATAACATCGATGACTTTCTGTGGAACTTAAGAATAGTTCACAAGCGCTGGCTAGCGAAATCACGCTCTGAATAAACTGCAAGATTCGTCCGTTTAAATAATAACTTCACTTAACTTTAAAATTGCATCCTGGAGTGGAAATGAGAGGTTGAGGAAAGGTACGAAAACTTAAAATAATTTGCTTTACAAAATCAGGGAAAACATATATAGTAATAGTCCAAACATTCGCCCAGAATTTTCTTTGACAGGTATTTTCATCTGTTCATATCTTAACACATCCAGGAATTATAAACAATAGAAAACTAATCACTCAAATGTTCTTTTGGCCGAATATAAATTGCATTGACATCGACTAACAGTTTGTGTATAAAATTTGAATAAGACAGCTTGCCATGAAATGGGTTTAAAAGTCGATGATATTATTTCACTATAGGGAAATGAACTAAAATGTTTATAAAATATTCTTAGTGATTAAAGACTCGAACCAATGTCCAAAAGTGTAATTATTTATATTAATTATTTGCAACTGAGTGCAAAGCTAGACTTCTGCTGTTATGAAGAACAGGGAAGAAGCGATAAAGGATAATATGTTGCCCAAAAGATATCTATTGTAATTCAGGAGTGTAGTGTTATATAAAGTTAATGTGACTTCCAATAGTGGTCAATTTTCATTAGTTAGGACTCAAAGACATCATTCAAGTGAAGGAGAAAAGTACTGATTGCTTGGTTAGTTTATTTCATTATCGCAAAATACGCGAGGGCTATATGCCTAAGAGAAGGGCTGCCATCATAGAGAGTTTACTAAAGGAAACTGGTTCGAATCCATTTTACACGTCGGGAAAACCACGGAAACTCCCAAACAGCCAGCCCGATAGCCTGGAATCGAACCTATGTCGAAGTACGAGCATTCAGCATCTGTACAGATTGACCACTTGTGACAAAAGTGGTGGTTAATTGGTAGAATCTAGAAGGGGCAAACACAAATGGAGGTCCCCGAAGATCTGAATATCCCTCAATGTGTCATTCAAGAGCATGGAACTGCTTTTTTAAACAGTGAATCAGATTGCACTGTACCCGAAAACTGATTTTGTAACCTCGATGAAACGCTGAGGCGACAATAAGAAAGTTCGTTTTAAAACTTCAGGCTCCACAGAAACATGGATTAGACAGTCTTCTGCTGCAGATAGGCTTCTTGAAGTTAAATCTTTTTGTTAACCAGTGGTTTGGGTATCACTTCGTTTTTCAAAGGCTCTGCTTAAGCTGGTGTCATCATCATTAATGGAGCCAAGATAAATAGAACCATGTAATATTTACTGACAGGTCTAGATGTAGCCTAAACTGTGATTCTAAATTTGCTGTAATTTGAAAGAGGAGCACGCAGTTTGCCTCCCGTTGTTCATGAAAGATCTTATATTTCCTGCGAAGCTATTTTAAGATTGGAGTAGAATTATCAAAAGTAGCCCTGCGAGCTATATGCGTCCTTATTCTATGATGGAATACTTGTTCTGTTTGAAAAAGGTTTTAGAACCCGTGTAAGGTTGTTTAGGAGTGATTTCTCAGACTGTTTGCTAGTGAACGACATTGTTCGTCCTCACAAAGCATCTCTGTTGTCAGAATACTTGGAAACAAAAAATATGACTCGAATGGAATGACCAGGTTTTTCAGCAGACTTAAGCCTGATTGAGTACGTGTGGGATGCCTTAGACATCCGAACTGCAGGCAGTCAAATGCAGGAAATAAAGAAGTGAAGTTGTAGAGACATTAGTTTATTTCGAAGCAGGAGAGATCAAAAATGAGCAATGCCCTCGCCGGGACTCGATCCACGGACCTTTCGAATACGCGCCGAGCGGGCTGGTCACTATACCACGAAGGCATGCTAAGAAGGTGGGAGAGATACCTTATAAAGTTTGCATTTCTGTCGGAAATGACCTTACTCCATATTATAGAAATATTTTTTTTAAATAGGGGTATCCGTTTTACTATAATTTTAAAATTTCTATAAAATTACTTTTAAATTCGATATTTTGAGATTAATCATTAGGCAAGCATGATAATCTATATTATAAAAAATCTCTGAGTGTCTGTCTGTTTGTTTGTAACATGAACTCCTACGGAGCGGTAAGGAGTTGAGTTTCGAGGGATGTACCCCGGATTCCAAAAATTATCGGGAAGCCTTTTCGACAGTTCTCATCTTCGTGCGATTTTAATCAGCCGAAATATTAGTTGAAAACTCTGAAAACGCTATATTGGCAAAAATTATTTATGAATTAGTTGTTGCGGGTTGCTCGAGATATTAATTTTTGATTGTTGCGGGTTGTTACTAATAAAAAAACTCTGAAAAAGCTAATTTGGCAACAAAAATTAATTTACGCTTTGGTTACTTGAAACCCCAGCTCATCTTACGGGCTAACCAGCTAATTTATATTGAATGACGCTTTTTTTTTACAAATTGATTTTAATCATTTTTCAGTAAGTGACGGGTTTAGTGTTTTGTAGTGTCGGTTTTTGAAAGGATCCGAATTACTGAATAGTATTAAATATACACATACTACGATAGTATTCCGTTATAGTGCATGCGCACATTAAATACAACATTATAGTTAGGCGGTACTACAGAATGTGTTAGAAGTTTCGAAGACTTATAAAGTATGTACTCCAGTTCTTAGATATTACTTAACTGCAATATCATGACTCATAGCAGGTGACGTACACAGTCCAGTCATATTAATGTGACCACCACGTACTTTCCATGTCAGAGTTAAATAACCAATCACAGAAGGCAGGTGGCAGCACAGTGCAGTTGAGCGTATATAAAGGGTGTGTGAGGGCTTCGGAAAACATTTCAATCGTTGGCGTAATGCAGAAACGAAGCGATTTATCAGACTTCCAAAAGGGCATGATCATTGGCTTTCGGGCCAAGGGTGGAAGCATTTCCGAAACGGCTGAGTTTGTGAACTGTTCGCGTGCCGCCGTGGTAAAAGTGTACCGTGCATGGCAAAATGGGACTGTCCAAAATCAGCGACGTGGCAAATGTGGTGCACCACGGGCCATAGATGACAGAGGCGAACGACGGTTGCGGAGATGCGTTCGGGCAGATAGACGGGCTACCGTTGAGCAACTGACCACCAAAATGAACCAAGGGGCTACCAAAAGTGTCTCCCAAAGTACTATTCAGCGAACATTGCTGCGTCTGGGCCTCCGAAGCAGACGCCTGGTTCGTGCACCTATGCTGACTGCTGTTCATCGACGGCGAAGGCTAGAATTTGCACGCCAGTACAGCAGCTGGACGTCCACTGAGTGGCGACAGGTTGCGTTTTCGGATGAATCGCGTTTTATGCTCCATCGGACAGATGGACGTTGGCGTATAAGGCGTGAAACCTCTGAAAGGAACCACCCTGCAACCATTGCCGGAACGGTCCAAGCTGGAGGCGGGAGCATTATGGTCTGGGGAATGTTTTCCTGGCATTCTCTAGGTTCACTGATCATTGTGGAAGGCACAATGGATCAATACAAGTACGCATCTGTCCTTGCGGACCATGTTCACCCCTACATGCGCATTGTTTTTCCTCAGGATGATGGCATCTTCCAGCAGGACAATGCGAGGTGCCATACAGCTGCCAGTGTACGAGCGTGGTTCGAAGAGCACCAGGATGAGTTTACCGTCCTCCCCTGGCCAGCAAACTCACCTGACTTAAACCCAATCGAGCATCTGTGGGACCATCTCGATCGAGTTGTTCGCGCCATGGATCCTCAACCGCGTAATCTAGCGCAGCTGGCCACGGCATTAGAGTCGGCATGGCTCAACATCCCAGAGAACACCTTCAGGGACCTATGTGACTCTCTTCCTGCACGTCTCGCAGCAGTCCGCTCTGCGAAAGGTGGTTATTCTGGCTTTTGACAGATGGTCACATTAATGTGACTGGACTGTGTATATTAGTTGTATTAAGAAACATAGAAATTAATACTAGTTTCATAGCGCGGAAATAAAGCGTTATGTACTGCTTTCTCATAACTCTGCAAATTATATATTATACTAAATAATATTGTGAGATCTAACCTTTCTTGCTATCATACAAAGAATCGAGATCTCGGAGGGCGCCCTGGCGACTTCTCTCACAGGCGTGAAAACGAATACAAGAGGGAAAGGGTGTAAATATCCCTTTTATTTATCACACAAAAGACGGGCACGGACTTCGTCTTCACAAAACTACTTGCTGAAAGAACTTAAAGGTAAATTAACAATAAATTCGAAAGATAAGTAGTGCTTGACTTCACAATTTAATTTAACCTAACAGGATGACTCAGCAACCTACACTGGAGGTAAACTAACTAAAGAACTCACTTGAAGAAATGAAGTTGCAAACTCACTTTCACTCACGTGAATCTGATTCACGGGCTTAATGCGTAGCCTCTGCTAGGTTAAGCTGGAGGACAAAATAGCAAATGTGCGCTATACTAGCGAAATCACGCTCTGTCTAAACTATTCATTTCACCTATTTAAATACTCTGTCTCACCCGCTTAATTTGCTTCCTGGCGAGAAAATGTGAGGAAGAGAAATAGAAATGAAATAGATAATTCAGAAAAGATACCAAAATTAAAATTACTGGTTAGTAAACTAAGAGAAACCCTACAATATCATTAAGATTGGAATGTTGTTTGATTTTTTTATATCGACGTGTGTCCAGAATTTATACGATTTGGCCTGAATGCCCCCTTCTATCGCAACAGCGACCCTTTTCATTGCATTTTAGCCTTGGAAATATAACCTTTCGAATATAACCTTAAGCCTTTAATATAACAAACATTGAAACTATCGGGTTCAGTATTTCTAATTCCTCGGTACCGAGACTGCCGGAGTACAGATCCCTACCAGTACAATAATATGCAGCGGAGGAAGGAATGAGCAAATCGAAACTACTTACATTCAGCGATTTTACTATTGGGCTCCTGGTAGGCAAATAAAACATCATACTCTCAGATATAGCAAAATGGGATGAAACGATTGCTGTGAGTTTCAATGTTGCCAAAAACCCTTGTGTATTTAAGACACGTTAGATTGGATATAATGGTTGAAGTCATATATTCCTCGTCTTTTACCATTAACATCTGTCTGAATCGCTCCAGAATATTACAATAAAGCGCCTTATTATCTATTTGATGTCTATGAATATAATCAGGAATTACTGAAGCATATTCCTCCACATATTGGAAAAATATGAGCATTTTCTTATACGCAATACTTATTTTCCTTGGTTCTTTCTTACGGAATTTATGATCCTGCATTTGAGGCCTGATACTTCGGCTCCAAGTTGTAGCTCAATCAAACTCATTTTCACTATCTTAGTTATTAATTTCATCTAGGATACTAAGGCAGATAATTAGAGAAAACCTCACAAACAACTTTTCCTAATTTTCCCGTCGCATCCGTTTTTCTTTCATCACAGTCCAATCCTCAGAATTTATTCCAAATGGGCCTTTTTCAAAATGACTTTACTAAAAAAACCGGAAAATGGATTTTCTCTGTTTGTTTAATATAATGATATATCTTGGCCATTAGTTCATGAATCTCTATTGACAAATTTTTTGATACCTTATTGGCAATATTTATAGTATTGTTGTTCTTTTTCCTTTTCCCGTCCTTTCATGTTCTGATTTATTTATTTATCATGAAATTTCTTTCAGTCAATCAAGTGATCCCACCAATGTTATGCTCTGCGGCCGAGCGGTTAAAGACTACTGAATCCTAACAGTTAGTTCTGGGTTCGATGCAACTCAGATGGGTTGGCTGTGTACTTATTTTGTGACTTACCTTGGTAAATACGAGCCCTTAGGTAGCTAAGGAAAAGAGCCTTTCGTGCTTCGCCATATACAAATAACCTTAACTTTCAGTCAATAAATCTGAGTAGTGGCGGATGCTATACTGACAAGGAAAGGATATTTCGAGTGGGAATAACCAAATGAAAGTCTTGTACTTTTTGTACTTGTCATTAGAAAATGCTGGTAGATGAAGAAAAGAGTTTATGATTCATCGTTCGTTTTTCTTCAACCACAGCTGGGATTTTTAAATTATTGTTTTTTCCTATTATTACACTAGCATTTGAAACTGAAATAAATAAATAAATAAACAAGTTTTTCGACTTACTCAAAAACTACGTAATTCAAACTGGTTAAATAATAGTGCAATAGCGATAGTGTCAAATATATGATAGTATCGTTATTTACGCTTGCAGGTAGGTGATGCTGCGATCCAAATGTTTAACAAGGCAGTATTTTGTTGATTTGTTCTTGCTTCGCACTTATCAGTGGTCATCATAGCCTTTGCAGCAAACTTTTGTTAAATCCATGATCAATATGGCAGAAAGAGTAGCCCCAGAAGTTTAGATGAAGGAATTAGGTACAGAATCATTAGTAGATTGGAGACAGAGACATTACAAATTCAGATTGAAAGAGAGCTCAGTGTAACACCTGGTCGCGTTTGGAGTTTGTGGAAATAGTTGCAAAAGATCAGAAACGTTGCAGAATGCCTGGACAAGGGCTTCCAAGAATCCTGGCGTCGGATATTTTTGGCGCTTTCAGCCACATGTCAATAGACTGCTACAGCCTCCCAATTCTTTCATAAAATTTATGCTGCCACTGAAACATTATTTTTAAGTGTAACTGTTTCCTACAGGATTTAAAAGAGACGTTTGCTAGAGGACCCGCTCTTTTTGTCCATTTGTTTCGTTCATTGAAAAGATCGCGTCTGGTATGGTTCAAAGGTCAACGTTGGACTTAAGTGAGTTCTCTTTAATGACACGTTTATAATCAGCTTAGATACTGATTCTTGACATTGAAGGACCGCTATGGTGGTGTTAAGCGGCAGTTGGATCTGAGTTCTGTTTTATGGACGACAACGCTCTTTCACTTACATCTCACGCATGAAAATCTTCTAAGTAAGACGATTCGGCAGGTAAACCATTCAGCTAGATAAACAGAACTGAGTTCGACAGAACTATCTCTGGAATGTACTTAGTAGGGCATTCACAGTTTTCTAACAATCTTTAAAGAATCACCCTTTAAGGTATATTTTAATTTTATAGCAGTTATTTTTATTTAGTGAACCTATCCTATCTTGCCTGGTTTCAATTTACAACTCCCTACCAAAATGAGTTTTAGAAGTGCATTGAATGTAAATGAGGAAGAGATAGCATTAAAGGAAAGTTCAGGTGACTTCGAGAGAGAGAAAGAGTTAGGAATAGCGCGCCTTTGGGCTATGTCTTTCTAAGATGTTGTAACGCTCGGTCGTGATTGGCAGGCTCAACCTCAGCCGTTCGTGCGTTTTGATAAATCACCAGCTAGTTTAAGGTTCTGGGCCAACTACATCAGAATTGTGTTAGATTCGGCTAAATCTCTTGATTAGTCATTAGTTAGTTCTTATTTCTTACATCTGACTTTAAGCCCAAGTGAAGGCTTTGCTGTAAGCCCAAAGAAAGGGTCCGACTGTTAATCTTATTTCGAGTGAATAAAGGGTAATTAACCCTTCTTGAGTTTACGCTTTCTGTTCTTTGAACTAAGCGATGATTCACTTGACAGTTCACTAGGTTCCTCGACATTTACTTTAGTAGAATAAGAGGAACTTTGCAGCCCAAAAGCAAAGAACTGCTTTAGTGCAGAAAGGAGTGAAACTGCTACAGGTTTTAGTTTCGCTAACAGGTTAATGAATCGTTATTGGACTTAAAGTATGTCTATTAAAGTACGTCTATTAAAGGTTGTAGAGACATTAGGTTAATTACAAGCAGGAGAGATGAAAAATATGCAATTCCTTCGCCGGGAATCGAACCACGGACCTCTGAAATACCGGCTCAGTGTGCTGACCATTACACCACGAAGGCACGCTAAGAAATGAAATACCGGCTCAGTGTGCTGACCATTACACCACGAAGGCACGCTAAGAATGTGGGAGATATACCTTATATACTCCCCTTTTTAAAGGGCGACTAGGGTTTTAGGGGACCTAGTCGCCAAATCCTGGGTGTGGAGAGTCATCATCCACAACCCTTTTAGTTCGGGCGCCAGTGTAGAGACATTAGGTTAATTACAAGCAGGAGAGATGAAAAATATGCAATTCCTTCGCCGGGAATCGAACCACGGACCTCTGAAATACCGGCTCAGTGTGCTGACCATTACACCACGAAGGCACGCTAAGAATGTGGGAGATATACCTTATAAGGTGACCATTCTTACTTTAGCCTCACTTTAAATTCAATCCTGCAACGTTTAGATATTTATGATCTCAGTAGTATTATTCACGATTCACGAAAAATATTAGGTATTTTAGGCTTGCCGTATACGCTATAAATATTTTTCTTATATTACTCGTTTTCATGCAATATTCATTAAATTATGACAGGTACTTTTTAAGAAATCCGGGAAAGAAGCAATATACCTATTTTTTCATTTCGAATTACGTGCGGATTTTTCCGATTAAAATGTTTAATGTCGTTAAGTTTTTGTTCAATCTTGATAACTACCATTTTCACAAAATAATTCAGGTTTTGTGATTAAAATTTTGAAAACTGCCCAATTAAAAATTTGGAGCAATAGAATTAAAAGATTTTGTAGGAAGTACTGCAACTACGGAGCACAAATCAGAAAAGTTGGAAAAATTTAAGTTATGTAAATTTGAAAACTTTGACGGCCTTTGTCATGTTTCCTTTGGTCAGCAGAGTACTGTAAATTTATATATTCTTTATTGTCAATTTAAGTAATTTAAATTTCTGTTATTGCTAGAGGATCATTATTTACAGTTATGTCATACTAATCTGTACAGTTTGAAATCCCAGTCATATACGTTTAGCTCTGGATGATCGTAGACTAACATAGTGTCTGAGCACCCAGCCAAAGTAATCTTGCTTAATCTTGAGGCAATCCAGAAATATATCGGCATAATATTATGTAAGATCGAATAATTTTATTGCGAACATATGCATAGTATAAGTTAAAAAACAAAATCCAACAAAATAGGGATAGATGCGAAAATAAGTAAAAAAAGATGTTTATTCAACGCTTACTGGGGATTTCAGCAACTGGGTTTTACCAGCTGATATTTTAGCAAAAATATTTTGTTTGCAGACTTTGATTTACACTAGTGGCCTAAATCTCGAAAACCTTTTGTAAAAAAGCGTATTTTTGAGGTTTAATGGTTCACAATACCATTTTCTTTCTAAGCAATATTAAAGAATTACATATCAGTAAAAAGACAATTTAATTAAGAATATAATGAAATAGCATTTATACAGGATTATCTATGACAGCGGCAGTTATAAAGACGAAAATGGAACACATTGAGAAAATGAAATGTGCAAAAAGTCTCACTATGCCAGTTAATGTCTAATTAGGCAAGCGCCAGCTTTAATCACCGCTCTCCAACACCTTCGCATGTGGTGAATCAATTATTTAAGACTCTCAGCTGTTATAATGTGAAACCAAGATTGAGATACTAGTTCTATTAATTGGGTTTTATTGATGAGTTGTTTCAATCTAACAAGTTTCGTTGTTCGCTGGTATAGATTAAGGTCTGGGCTATTTCCAGACCATTCAAGCAGTGGACTGTTGAACGTTTTGATGCGCACAGCAACGATGTTCTGTTCAAATATAAATGCTTCATTATCTTGGAAACTTTCATGTGCAGAAGACCTCAGTTTGAACTCAAGTATTTCTTTTGCGTTTTTTTGGAATTTGCATTCACTAATCACACAAGTTCTGCCTATATCTTTTGATGCCATACAACTCCGGATCATGACACTCTAATGTTTTAGGTTGCGTGTAGTGCAATCAGGATGCAAATCTTCTCTTTACATACCTTATGCCATCACTCCCAAGTATCAAGATTTTGGTCTCATCATTGTAAAGAACATCGTCACATTGTTCTGCAGTCTAGCTAACATACGTTTTATTTCCAACTTAGTCCTTCTGTTGTTTGTCTCAAAGATAAAAATGGATTTTGCTGTGAAATTCTAGTATTTAGACTAAACTTCTGAAGTCTGCACCGACAGTCCTTTCCCTCAACTTTGCATTGGATTACACCATTTCTTCTTGTACATATCCAGGCTATCTTCTTATCTAAGCATAGTTTCTTAATTCTTCTGTCATCATTCGGTATTTTGCACTTTTGTCACCTTTTGCCAGTTTGATTTTGTAATGCCTGACTCTCCTTACACTGTTTCAAAAATTTAGAAATGCTATCTTAGCTAGTTTCCATCAATTTTCCTCTTAATTTCTTTACTCTTATTCACCTCATAGCACTATTTTACATCGCTTTCTAGGGAAGAAAAAATTCGTTGAGTCCTTTCTTTAATTTCATTCCGTTTTTGAAGCTCAGTAAATTAAAAGACACATACACACACACAAAAGTCTTAATAGCAGCGTCATAACATACTGACAGATGTCTTTCTTTGCGTTCAAATGCATGTGACCAATAGCTGAACTCTTCATGACCTCATTGCTCATTGTCAAAACAAGATTATCCCTTCTTGGCTGCTCTCTGAACACTTATATGCTCAAATGCTACAGTGAAATGAAGGGAATCTATTTCACATGACCCTAAGATAGTTGCCCTTCGTTTTTCTGGTCATTTGGCGATAACTATAGGTATAGTATAGATAATTACGTAAACTTTAGTGGATTATATTTAATTAGTTATCTTTTCATAGACATAATTTTATGATATTATTCAAAAACAGAATGGTGTTATGAGCCATCAAACCTCAAAGACACATTTTTTTCCCTAAAAGGTATCTATAGTTTTAGAGATTATTGTATGCTTCTTTTTATAGTCGAAGAATCGTGCAATGGATTTAACATTGATCTTTATTTTACATTCACTTAGCTAGGCTTCTAGTACATGGATGTCTATTTGAAGTGCTTGGCAGCCTGCAACAAAACGTACATTCTTCGCGAGACTTGCAGTATCGTCCAAGTAGACTGCAAAGGTAGTGAAAGGTATCTGGGAAATAACGCGGTCTTGTTAAATAGCGTACGCTCAAAATGAGAGAATCTCTTGTGGAACGCTAAGGTAAATCGATGTGTCTGCTTGTAAGTAGGATTTCAGCAAGCTTATGATGTTCCCTGAAATATTCAGGATGCAAAGTTTAACATTAATGAAATATAATAGGTATTATTAAAGCCTTCGCTATATCAAAGCAGAAAGCACTGTAACATGTGAGTTTTATAATTTACTTAATACATAGTATACTGAGATATCTACAATCATATAATGCCTGTAATAAAATTATTATGAATTATAGCCGATATTTTAAGATAGTTGTAATTAATATTCTAAAAGAATGAACAAATGAATTGCAATGAACTCGATGTCACTACTGAATCGATCACTGGTTTTTGAAGAATGGTCAAATCTGAGGTTTGCTAAAGTAAATATTTTCTGTACTTGCTTTAAAAAAAAATCTGATAGGTTTCAGATTTTAAATTACGTCCAAAAGGGTGTTTTTTAACATTTTGTGTATTACCTTTACTTATTAAATATCATGTTCTTCGCACTTAGATCATAAAATTGAGTTCAAGAGCAATGTCTAGAATTTCCGATACACAGTCTCACGCGCTGGAGGTAAATATGTTTTTTCTGTACAACGTTGCCATTGCTCGCTTTGAAATCTTTGAGTTTGTTAATCAAATATTCATTAAAGTTTTAAAAAATAAGAAATCAATAATATAACAGATTCCAAACTTAAAATTTGGGCTTCCAGATGCCCATATTCGTAGTAGGATTACGTCATTCAAAACTGGAGGGCTCTAGGTACGGTTGTTTTATCACAGTGCGAGAAACATGCATATATTTATGCAGATTATTTATTATTTAATTTCTTCAAAGATAATAGAGGGCGAGATAACATTTGGTGGCAACAGTTTCAAAAGGGAAACGGACATTGAGTGATTCAACGCAAAATCGCTATGGCGAAAGGCTAATGTCGCAATAGGCTAATTTCAATTCGAAGTTAAATCCTTTCTAAAATCTGTCTATGAAGAAATCTATATCTAACACTGATGCGAAGAAACGTTAATTTAAATATTTATTTACAATATATACAGTTAAACACTGAATAAATCATCTTACGAAATTTTACAAAACAAAGGATAAGGCACTACGCCTTTTCCGTCTAGCGTCTAACATCTAATTAATTTTTTCTTCTTCAGGTGGGGGGCGCTGCTATCGCTCTATGACATCATATTTCTCTACAATCGCAAAACAAAGCCCCTTTGGACTTTAAAAAAAATTATTGTATGGGCGATCTAGCTGCAATTAACTATGGTTTAACTGTAGTAAAAGCTCTATTATTTAAACCTTAATTGCTTGAAATGTTTTATAAATCAAACTGAAACTAAACGTGCAGAATGGGAAACAGCAGTTATAGTTTAAAAGCCCAATTTTCTATTCATTACAAATTTCCTTCTGCTTCCTTCAGTTTAGGCTTATTGAAGTTCGATTGTGCACTAAGTAATATTTTCTACCTCATTCGACAGAAAAATGCAATTTGTTTACACTTTTGAAGTTGTTAAGTAAAACTTGCATATCGCATGTTATTTGAAGTTGAGATAAGTTTTTCCTCGGAACATTATTTTGCAACAGCAGTTATGTCAAAGAACAATAAAATGTCATAAAATATAGATTTATTTGTACAAAATTACATTTGTTTTGGCAAGTATCTAAGGTTATGTTACATACTTAAGAACAATAAAATTGTGGTCAGATGACAATGCATAAAATACGACAATGTTTTAATATTTTAAATTAATAAAGCAAGTACTTTTCTTCTAGCAAACTATCTTGCAATGAGTGTAGAATATTTTGTAAATTTATCTTAGATGCTTATCATAATGGTTTATACTGCAGTTTTTTTCTCCGCTTTATTATTTTAGTTCTGGTTGCTGCATAAGATACAAACTGATTAATGGGATACAAGCTCATTATAAAATACTTGTTAATGTTTAAACATCTTTAAATTTCAAACATAAAAGTCGTTAATGACAACAATTATTTAAATCACTAGATGCGAAAATAAAAAATTTTCAATTAACTTAAGTTTTTAAGAAATTCATAAGCAGCTATTGAGTCAATCCCATGTGATTTGCGTAAATTCAATCCAGTAAAAGGTTTTGTACAAAAAATTGTCTTTCGTGCATTAAATCCATATATGAAAGGCTATATTAAATAGGGAATGTTTTACTTAATTGGTCTATTTGTCATTTAGGACATTTTACTTTACTAAGATTCCGTCTTGTGGAAAAAATGCTACCTACTTCATGGAGGATTTTTTTCTAGAGGCAGAAGAGTAGTTCTTCCAGTTGCTTTGTAGCGTGTCTTCAGGTTGCAAATTTTAAGTTTTCCTAGTGAATGTTAGGCACATTTGTTATTAGTGTGTCTTAAATTTTGTTGGATGACCTGACACTTATCGCTGTTTATAGCCTTAAAATGAAAATACTATGCCCGCTGGTAATAGTTTTCGCCTCACCGTGGTATAAAATGGTTATAACCGGGATAAAGTGGCATGTCTTAGAAGAAACTAATAAAAGTATTTGAATTTTTATTAATAATATTCTCTAATTTATTAAATTCTTTCTAACGCATATATATTGCTTTAATCAATATGTAATTCTAATAATAAAAAGAGTAAATATATCAAATTTTAGTTATTTAAATCATTGTATTTCTACAAAATTATGTGCTCAAAATTAATTTTTAGTTAGAAAAAATGATGCATCCTTCCCTTGGAAAAAAAAACAAGTTGGAATAGCTTTAGTTAGACAATAACTCATCTTGTGTGCCAATATACTTCATGGTAAGTGAGATTTGTATTATTGAATGAGTCGACCTAATCTCACATTTTGTGTCTTACATCATAGCTTTTGACGCAAAATCATCCTCTTTTACCAACAAACATTTATTTCTCCAAAGAAGTCATAAAACATCTCAGATTTTATATCATGATCTAAGATGGTGCAAACGAAGATTAAGAATCCCTATTTCTGCAATGATGACAATGCCTGTAAATATCGTTAGATTTCAAAGAATATTATTCAGCCTTTTTCTTTATACACAACAAATCAGGAAATTCTTTGTTTTGAAACACCAATTAAATTTCTCTCCTTATTTTAACTGTTTTGTGGAAAATGTGTGGCAGAACTCGACTGGTAAAGCTGATGCACATGAACTTTGAATAAATATTATAAATGCACTATGGCTAAATTTGCCTAGTTTTAAAATACATTTCTTTGCTTTACTTAGCGCACTACAACAAGGCTTTAGTTATTTTGTGAGTTTCTGCCAGTTATTGTCGCTTTTGCAGCAGAAAGCATTAACCAATAGTTTCAGCTACTTTGGCAGAAACACACCAGTTCTACTTAAAATAGAACATTTTTTTATAAACGTTGTTGCACATTATGCATTTATCTACATTATGTAAATATCAACATTTATCAAAGTATACTGTCCCTTACAAAAGAAATATTTCGTTTAAAAATAACTCTAGGATCTATTTTTCTATATTTAAAAGGAGGTTTTATAGTCAGGTCTGATATATATATATATATATATATATGTCAATTTTATGGAAGAGTTCCAGCAATATTCAAACACGAGACTAGATCACTTTCCTTCGTAGATATACCATGACTACTGCTACCACCAGTCCGATGAAGACTACCATTGCCAGTGCCATAATACCCATACATCTAGCTCGCCTTCTTCGCCTGTGCAGCAAATGGCGCTTCATTGCTAGGTCCCACTCTTCTAACTCCCATGGCGTAACAAATCGGTAATTTTCTTCCTAGATCAGGAAAAAAAATAATAACTTTGAGAAATTTTATGAATCTCAAGTAAATTTTGATATTAATTACTTAGTGTCTAAGAAAGTGAAACAATTGAGAACATTTTCTCAATTATAGTTTTCAATCTTAAACATCTTACAAGATGTTTTCGAACATCAGGAAAGGCAATATTTGAATAACTGCTGATAAATTCTTCTAACCACCTACAGCAAACGTGTCATTTGTTAGAAAATGTATAGAAATAATTTTATTTTATATCTACGTATCGAATCAGTAATTACTAATTTATAATCTTTCAATGAATCTAAGAAGAAATTTTACTGAATGCGACAGCTGGAGAGGAATTAGTTTCTAATCAATTCCATGGAAGATATTTACTCGTACTGGTAGACTGGGAAGCCTACAGCATTCCAAGGATTACCCCAAAAAAATTTCCCAATAAAACACATTTTATTTTGATTATGAAATTCTTCTTTATACTTAAAATGTTTTCTTATGACAGACTGCCGTAAAAGTTTCGGCACATTCTCGGCAAGATGTACTAATATGTTAAAAGATATTGTGATAAATGGTTTTCATTGTGTAAGGGTTATTTAACAAGTGAACTTAGCTTGAGGGTTAGGTGTATGGAGAAGTAAAGAAAACAAATTATGTTTACTGATATAATATTTGTTATCTTCGCATGCGATATGCACACGATTAGTCATATGTTTCTTTCGAAAGTAGATTTTTGACCCCCAAACGTGAATGAGTACAACTATGGATTTCGCCAAGTTTGTGATCTAGCTCCTACATGCTGAAGGTATGTAACTAACAGAAACTGCTCTCGATTAAATGCGGTGTACGGAGATGAAGTTGTACAACATGCTACAGTGTTTATTTGGGGAAAGAATTCTGTCAAGTAATGAGAAGCAGCTTAGAATGTAGCAATTTGCTTATTGTTCTAGAAATTCGAACTTAGTCACGAGCTCATTTCCTCTAGAAGTTTATGCAGATTCGAGAAGAGTGCAGAAGATTTAAGCATTAACTAGAACCAGTAGTGGTTTAAGGGTTTTATTTGGTCGTTTGCTCAGTCGGCGGTAGCCTGTTGCGGTCTAATGGCGGATCCTGCCTTAGTTGGAGTTCCTGAAGAATAGCAGTTGATGTCTAGTCACAAGTATAGCAAATCATTAGAATAGAACCATTTAGGGAAGCTGTAGCCATGGATTATTCATATTATAGTAGATAAACATGATAAAAATGCGTGTCTAAACTGGTAAGCTAAAGAAATTTATGCTTATCTTTATAAAAGTAGCGTATTGTGGTTCCTCGTAGAAATATTTTTGAACTGTGAATTTTAGTTTCGTCAAGTAGACTGTTATCTTTATATTTTGGTTTGTAAGGATCAGGAAGAGACTCCTTAAGTTTGTAATGTTAAATTCTATTAAATCTTGGTCTGTATTCAATAATCTCTTCCATCTCGATAACTCGGGAAAGGAAGTTAGTGCCACTTTGTAACTGGATACCGTAGAGCTAGCTGTATTGGTTACATTAACCTAAACATCTGAAATCTTAAATGAACCCACACATAAAGTGCCATAAGTAGAGCTGTTATGTCCAGGCCTTTTGATCCAAGGGAATAGATGAAGTAGTCTTACATGCTAAGCTGTCACATCAAACCAGAAACCGCAGCGCATGGGCCAACAGCGAAAATATTCTGCACCACCACGTTTCAGGATAAGGAAAAAACAGTACGCAAATTAACTAAGTGGAGTCAAATGCGCTTTAGAGGACTGGAATTTTTAAATTAAGCTGTGTTAAATTTTGCTAAATGTGGTTACATGCAATAAAAAGTGAAAGTACTTGAAAGGCTAAATAGTGTTGATAGACTGGGTAAACTGAAATTCCAGAATCAAATTAAATGAAAAACGGAGAAGACAGAGTCTTTTTTAAATATTACTGTGTATACTACATTAAGAGCTTATGAAGATATCATATTAAGAACCAGGAAGCTCAGAATGCTTTTAGAGCGTTGTATGAAACAGAGTGCCTCAAATGGGCTTTAAGTTGTACCATTTTTTAACCCTTTGCACTCGAGGCCTTTCTCGCTTGGGCGAATCCGCAACTCGAGACGGTTTTCCACATATTTCATGAATTTCTTACAGGTAATTTAAAGTTATTTCACACACAATTGAAAGCAATATAATGGTTCTTTTATGTCTGAAGATACTTGTGATCTTGTGGTTATTTCGTGGGATACAAACGGTATTCTTTGCACGTTATTCATTCTGAATTTTCTCTCTTTTTCTGCTGAATCACTGTCGCTTTCATTTTCATATTCTATTGCATCAAATTTTCACCTTCTTAAGCCTTCCACCGCTATCTTCCTCACTGCTTTCCTTCTCTATATCGTGAAGTAGTCTATGCATATACGTAATTTTATTCTTCATCAGTGAGAAATGGAACTCATTTTCGATTAAATGATTTGTTCGTCATGCTCCGTGCTTACTGAGCTCACTAACTTTTAAAATAATATTCCTATTACCACGAATGTCGAGTTCGAACTAATGTCGAAGACGCATATAACAATAAATCTAAAAAAACTATTTAAGAATAAAGATTGGCAGTAAGGATTGGCATGTATTGTTGAATACAGTCATGAAGCGATATTGCCCAAACCAGACCTAAATAAATATCATTACGGCTTGAATTATTGAATCAAACCGAATGGTGATCGAGAGTCACCTCTCGAGTTAACGCATCAAATCGAGTGGTGACTGAGAGTCCATCTCGAGTGCAAAGAGTTAATTCATGAGTTAAATTTTTTTTATATGGAACATTTACATAATTATACACAGTTGGATCCTACATGTTAATTTTATCCAAATTTTTCTATATAATTATACACAAATGGGTTCTACATGTTATTTTTAGCCAAATTATATACAGGAATAAAGATAAAATTAATAACAGAAGGCTTATAGAATAAAAGATGGATTTGGATAAATCTCATGTTATTAGTACCCAATCTAAGATTGGCCCTAGTGTATGAAATCACGGCGTAGACCGAAAGAATAAACTAAAGGCAACTTGATGTTATATAAAATAAGAAATAAGATATTAGAAGAAAAATAAGAATCAGAAAAATGAGTAAAAATTGTTATACAGTAAGAAGGCAATTACTTTGCTCAGAAGCAGGGAAAAAATAAAGCGTAGGTACAGATTGATAATTTACGATTGAAGTAAACTTTATATAATATTTAGAAACAAAATTTTGGAATGCGTTATTCTGGTACACCTATTTTTATTATATATCATGCTCTGTTTTAATTCTGTCGAAATTCATCTATGTTAATTTGCTGTCTTAGTTAAACCAAAAGCTTTGACCACAACATACCTTTCTACAGCAGTGAAAAGCCTCCTAGTTAAATTAAAATTCTTGAAAGCAAAATTCTGAGATCTACTGTCCAAACAATTTATGAAAGCGTCATGGTGGTAATAAAGAAATGCAGACCTTTCATCCTATCCCATATGAGCTGATATCTCTATTAGTAAATAATACTATTTAAAAAGAGCACACTCTAGTGAAAATTAAAAGCCCTTTAAGCATTTAATAATTTTTTAAATGAAGTTTTCCTCTTCTAATTCCTGCTATACTGTAGTGAAAACTTACGTTAAAAATCTTTTAACAGGGGTTTGTACTTCTCTCAAGCATTATAAATCATAACTCAGGTGTCATGGAGGTAGGAAGAAAGAAGGAGAGGCCCTCATCGGTTTTCCCCATACACTGCTTTGAAGCACTGGCGATCCCTTCGTGGTGATCAAAACATTCAGCGACTTACCATTAAGATCAATGGGTTTTGACACGATCGGATGTAAATATTTTGTAATTACGTCGTAAATATACATATAAATGTATATTTTTCTTTTTCTACGATATTTCAGGGTCCTATGTATGTGAAAACAATACATTTTCAAACAACATTTTATTCTGAACGGAATTAAATTCTATACTTTTCACAGAACAGCTTGCTCAGAACAGGTTTTTTGAATGAAATATTTTCAAAGTTTTCGTTAATTACATTAGAAAATTTTTTTAAGGTAATTCGATTTTATTCAGTAATTCGATTATTTATTTAACTATCATACTTTACTGTATTATTAATATTAAGATTATGCATTATTTCTTTTATATTTATAGAGCTTCTTCCTAAAATACACTGCCGGCCACCCAAATTGCAGCACCAAGAAAGACAAGAGATATCACAGCAAAATTTATTTAGTAGATAGCATGTTGACCAAGTATCAAATGATTAAATTTATAGACTTCTGTGAAGTGTGGTTCCTTCCAGAATCAGTAGCCAGAGCAGCCGCCATTGTTGGAGATCACCGCTACCACACGCCTCGGCATTGATTCAAAGAGACTTTGGATGTGTTCTTGGGGTACAGCAGACCAAGCAGCTTCCACGCGTTGCCAAAGTTGATCTGGTGTGGCAGTTTGGGATGTAATTTTGGTTAAACGTTTTGCAACCATGGACCACATGTTTTCTATTGGCGAAAGATCCGGAAAGCGAGCCGGCCAGGGAAGTAATTCAATCTGGCGATTGATGAAGAACTCTTGGACAATGCGGACCACATGTGGTCGCGCATTATCCTGTTGAAATATGTCTGTCGGTAATATGTCTGTATAATATTGAAATATGTCTGAAGGTAAGGAAGGACAACTGGCTCCAACACCTCGGAGATGTAGCACTGGCTGTTTAAAGTACCTCCAATGCGTACTAGAGGAGTGGGAGAGTGATATCCAATACCGCCCCATACTATAATACCCGGCGCAGGACCAGTGTGGCGGTGCATAACGCAGCTGTTCAGCATCCTCTCTCCACGGTGTCTCCAGACTCGAATCCGGCCATCGTGGTGTTGCAGACAGAAGCATGAATCGTCAGTAAAGACAATTTCATTCCATTCTGCCGTCCATATCCTTCTTTCATCGCACCATTGGCGGCGGAGACTTCTCTGGTTCTGCGTCAAGGGTAGAAGAAGCAATGGACGTCTTGCGGACAGACCACTCTGCTGTAAACGGCGTCGAATGGCACGCGCAGACACTGGAGGATTCGTTACAGACTGAATGTGCTGTGCTATGGTTCGTGACGTGACTGAGCAATCACTGCCATGCGCACAATGTTCCTGTCATCACGTGAAGTGGTGCATTGAGGTGGATGCGATCGAACACATCGGTCCGTCATATCCTCCTGCATCCAACGGTCACATTACAGTTATTTGGTTACAGTTACGGCATTACAGTTATTTGGTTTCATCCAACACGTCCCTTAAAGATAATCCACACTCTCGGTAGGCCACTATCCTTCCTCTATCGAACTCGGATACTTAATCAAACGATGATCGCTGTTTACTACGAGGCATAATTGATCTTTTTTTTTTATTTGAAAAAACCACAAGAAAAACACAATTGCCGAACTTGAAATCGTCGAAAATTCCAAGCCTTAAGTAGCGCTTTGAAGTGGCGCCACAGGCCCGCGTGATATGCGTCTGCGCTGAAATTCTAATCATTTGCATATCTCACCTCCGCTAATGCATGTTGTAAATTTCATGTTATTTGCATGAGTCCTTCAGGGTGTTGCATTTACGGTGGCCGGCAGTGTACGTTCTCAAATATTATATGCTTCTGAGGCATCTTTTAAATCGCTTCTGAGGCATCTTTTAAATCGCTTCTGAGGCATCTTTTAAATCGAAAAATCAATTTATCATTAATGCTTTATTCAGTTCATTTCAAATTAGAGAACCTTTTATTTTGTTAGTGAAATACGTTAAATATTGATACATGCTTATTTCCATGTACTTAACTTTCCCTGAATATTTCTGAAAAGGAATAAAAAAAGGAATTTTTTTTAAATATTATTTAAAACGTGTAACTGAATTATTAAAAAATGAAAGCCAATAAGTCTTTTAATTATCAGATTTTTTTTACCTTTGATTTCAACAATACATATTCTAAAACTCTTCTTTATTATTCCCTTAACTGCACATCTCTCACAGAATTTGCTTTACAATAACTTCTAACAGGTTACTTTCCAGTAACGAATAATTCTTGCTTAAATTGTTTTATAAACGTATTTGTCAACAGGATTCCATTTTATGTTTACAATTCAATGTTAAGCTTATTATATATTTAGATAATATTTATAATCATTATAAATTTAGGTACATTTAATAACTAGATTTCTTTCCAGTAACTTTCACAGGAGTTTATGAATGAATAAATCTTTCATTTCAGATACTAATTTAATAAATATTTACGTATTTGTTAAAGGCAGGTACATGCTTTGTGCAAGCATATGCATAAATACCCATACATATTTCATATTTTTCATTTTCAGCATGTGCAAATTTTTAATTTCTGTGCATTCACTATGCGTTTGGAACATAAAATAAAAGTAACGAATACTCTGTCAAGGGTAACAAAGATGTGATTTTTGCGTAAATATCACTAAACTATACAAATTGCTATTATCCATCACACAATGAATGTTTCTGTTATGCGGAAGAGTCCCGTTTTTCAGTTTGTATCGAAAACTGTCGTGTGTCGAAATACTATCACAGCGCTGTCAAGGGAGCTTCTGAATGTAAACAAAAAACACCCCATCTGGAGACCGAAGCCTCGGAACAGTGCCTTACTCGCAGTACGGGCTTGGCCCCTCCTTCCTTTCTTACCTACATAGATGTTGTATACAATCTATTAAATTTATTATAAGAGTATTAAATATTGCAGAATTAGAATGAAGTTTATATATTTCGTTGTTGTGATTGATTCTTCTGACCTTCACATAAATCAGATCAGATCCATGAAGAGTTAAATCTGTCTCTGGCTCAGGTTTATGACATTCTATGAATGGCAGAATGAGTTCCTTAGCTGTGTTCTAATTGTCATTTTGTCATTGACAGCACCCTTAACCGGGCAGCTGATCAATGTTTTTTCTATCTCTCATACCCTACCATCACTCTGGAAAGGACTTTCAACTTGACGGTAGCCTTTCATGCTACAAAGTTACTGTACATCAACAAATATCAAGACCAAATTCAAATCCGGGCTCAACAGTTTAGCACACAGAACCAATAGCCACTGTACCCAGTAGGGGGAGTTTTTATGTAAACTGCAAAAGTCGACATCATCTGTCATAGGTCATATATGAAAATTCAGCCTTACTGGAAAGCTTTTGGAGGGAATCCTCATCTAAGCCGTAAATGAAGAAACTTATAAAAATTCCTGCAACCATCTTCTGAAGCATCAAAATTGAAACATCTGCCATTAACTGACTACTCTAATTGATCAAAACTGAAACACACTACAAGCAGATTATCAGTTATTATCGGTAGATTTTTCAGTTAAAGTTATTTCTTTTTTTTTCATTGATAGACGCGAGAAATTGCAATATTTGATTCTGAGGCATAGAAATTATAAGAAAAATTTTACTGAGGTTATTTGTTAAAGGAAAACTACATTTAAAAATACTTTTCGATGCTTTTTAATGTAAACTAGGAAGGAAGATTAGACTTCCTTCAAGAAAATCGTTAAGCTCACCGCAATTTTGGATTTTTTCTCTGTGATTCCCTCGGGTAATTTTTGTGGTTCTTCGTCTTTCTTCTTCGCAGAAAAGTTACTGGTAACATCATCTTCAGTTCCGCCGTCTTTATTTTCGGTCATTGTTGGAGTTGTCACTGTCCGTTCAGACTGCGATGCCTCTTGGATTGTTTCAGAACGGAACTGAACCCGCCGTCCCAGGAAATCTGGTCGGACCATTCGACACGTACATAATTCCTGTTATAATAAAATTACTTAAATAAGTTGAAGGCATTACAAAGAAATTTATTTTTTAGTTAACATAATTAGAGGGTTAAGAAATAGGATCCATTCCATATTGTGAATGAGAAGAGTAACAAAAATTTAAATTAATTTGAGTTGCACTCGATTTCCGAACCAACGATGCAGCTATTATAGTGGAAAATTAAACTTTGTTAAAATATTCAAGCTAATTAACTTTGAGTTCTAGCTAAGAGCGAAGCTCATTTCCTCGCCACTTAGGGTGGTCTTATTATCCTCCGAACTACGTTTTTTGTTCTTTTACTTATATATATACAAAGGCATTTGAGGAACAAATATAATCATGCTACTCCTTTCGGTATCGGAGTCGATTTCAAAAGGCAAATATTTTATTAACAATCTTTCTACCATTCAGAAGAACTGAATATCGTAAAACGAAAAGTATCTTCCTGTTTTGCCATGATGAACAATATACTATTACAGTTTGAAAGATACACTTAAAATGCCCTATGTGGAGTTATCAGTCAAAAATTTACGATGTCATCTTTTCCTTTCTTTCATGACAAAAATATTTGTTTGTTTTGAATATGACAAAGCATATGAAAGGTGCGTGAATACTTCACGCAGACATCCCTTCAAGTGTTTCTTAAGGAAATCTAGGTTCATATTCACCCTAGACGAAGAGGAAACCTAAGAAAATAACCAGGTGAAAAATGAAAAGTTAAAATGTTGCTCTATCATACTGTTCTTGGTTAAATGATATTAGTCTGAGAAAAGAAAGTTCTTTCTAAATTTTCTAGCCAAAGGAAGGATGCCTTTTCACGTTTCCTAGATTAAGCAAATATTTTAACTCTTAGGTTAAATCTATTTGAGATTAGCTAGTGTTGTTTTATTTCAGTGAATCAGATATATGTTGCGACTCTTATCTGTCTGATAGTAATATCAGACCAAGTCCACGAATTTTACCGAGGCCAAGAAACAAGTCCCTGCCTTCGCCATATTATGACAGTCCAAATTTATCGAACTCTGACCCCATTTGAAGGAAAATCCCTTTTTTCTTCCACCAACATCTCGAGAGAACTTCCGTCTTGACAGCATTTTAAATAATTCCATAAAATAAAGATACTGTATATTCACAATATTCATGCTTTCTCTGGCATTCGAACTCTGCCCCAAATTTGTAGCAGCCGACTCCTCCACCACCATACCAAAAAGACATCGTGCGTTAAATATTTGGGCATGCACTTATCCCATTGGCGATTACTAAAGATGTCTTCCTAAACAAAGTAAAATGAAAAAGGATTTTGTTTTTCGTAAAAAATAACTTTAGGGGTGAAAGGGAAAAAGGAAAAATGAATGCAAAAATATACAGAATTTGAAATCCCACAGAAGTTTAAAAATTATTCATGAACAGGTCTTTGAATTGGTGTTGTAAATGGTTAACACAAACATTCACTGTCGTTATTCTCATTTTTAGGTTTGTGCAGTGTTATGCCAATAACATAACCTTTTTCTTGTATTTTACACGTCGTTTTTAGTCTCGTAGTTTTTGTATTAGCACTTTCTTTGTTTTGTATTTTTTTCTTTCAAATCGTTTCATTACACGATATATGTTAAAATAAACATTTCTCTCCTATAAATGAGCTCAAAATGAAAAATAAATCAACGAAAAATTCTTTTATTACAAAACTGATTCCTTCGCCGCTTTGTTTTATTTCCAGCCTAACCATTTTTTATTTTTAGAACTAACTGATTTTAAAAACGTTTCTAGCCTTCTTCAAGTACTTTTTAGAAATGTCATATATGTTTATATTTTATTCCCACCATATTATTTATTATATTTTATTCATTATTAATTTTGTTGTATAACGCACTTTTTAGCGGCTATTTTTACCCTTCACACAAATCAACAGATAATACAATATCCTTGTAGAGTAAATTATATTGAATAAGCAGAATGCGAAACATAACGCATCGTGTAAACTTACCGTCTGCTTTTCTGATATAAGCATCCATTCGTCCAGATATATTTATTCTTGAAACGCAGGTAAGTTTTTATAGAAAAGAACTCAGTAATGGAAAAAAGGTGAACATAAATGAACATATGCTTAATAGTACACATTGAATAATCTCTAAGATGGTCACCTGCGGTTTCATATGATTTCGATCTACCCTGGATATGGAAGTTTTAGATTTTATATTTTGCAAACATCTTTATTTCAAATTTTTGAAACGCCTTATCTAAGAATAATCACTTAATATTTATGAAATTTAGAATTTAAAAAAACAGCCAACTGTGCGCAGATTGTCATCTTCGAAATAAACGAAATACTGTGCAGTGTCTCTTCATTTGCAATATCACTGAAAGGAAAAATTTAGGATTTGTATAGATCTTTAGCGTTTTTTTTCAATTCAATTAGCATTTACGAGCTATCAGTACTCATCTCAAATTTTTAAAAATTTCCTTTGTATATTTGATAGATATGGGCATTAATACTGACATTGAGATTATCAACACGCACTTGAAATAATTATGAATACATGAACTGACAATCCAAGATTCTATTTTTCTCCCCAAAATAGTTATTTTCATTATTTAGTCTCATCAAAAAATTTTATCACCGTATTATTCCTTAAATTTAATGTGAGTACTTACATTTGATGACTGATTTGTTGCAAAGTGCCAGTATCGTTAGAAAATAGGATAAAAGTTAATAGGATAAATTATACTTGTATTCCACAAGTATAATTAGGAGTTTTGAAGCAGGAGACGGGGAAAATGTGAAATGCCCTTCCCGGGACTCGAACCTGAACCTTTCAAGTAAGTGCCGAATGTGCTACCGTTAAACCCCGAATCCATACTGAAGGGAGGGAGAAAATACTTGACGCACTAAGCCGAGAAAGGATAAAATTAATAATTAAGTACTATTTTCCATAGAAACATTTTTGCTGTTACAGCAAAAATAGGAAATACAACAGATCGACTTCCTTAGTACATAAAATAACTAAGTCTGATAACTATGTTTAACATTTTAGTTGCGGCCTTAATATCAAGTTGATGGTCTTGATGCCCTAATATAAAATTTTATGGCCTTTGGAGTAATTGACTCACTTGAGGAAGCTGCTCGTTACGAAAAGATTCATTGCGTAATGCTTCACGGAACTTAAGTACGCATAATTATAAATAATATACACAAATTTCTGAAAATTTCGATTTTAAATGAACCAAACTTTTATGGAATTCTATTTAGCCAGAGGAGTAGCTCTTACATCGTTATAATGGGTACATATTTTTCTGTTACAACATGGATAAGGAAGTTCAGGCAAGGAAAATTTTGAAGGGGGAATTATTTGAAGTGTGATGTACTGTTACCTGAGTGACTGGAATGCCCCTTAAAGATGCCCTTCCATAAGCATAGTCTTTCCTGAAAAATGCCCAGCAGTCATCGCATGAGCAGACAGAAGAGCCAAAAAAGGTGCTTTCGTCCGAGACAGATCGTCGAAATGGCTGAGGTCGATGAAAATGCCCTTCGTCCTGCTTCCAGTGGTGGGAACGTCCAGATCTAGCTGAAGGTGCATTAGAACGAACAGTTCCTCTTCTGCTTCGAAGGCGGCGCAACAATTCTTTTTCTTCCCAAGAAAGATCAGATGTCCAGCTGTCTGAATGTCTGCCCCTATGTAAACGACGAGCTCCTGTAAGTCCATCATAATAGTCATCGCACTGCCCTCTCTTTAAAGCAGCACTTCTCTCTTCTTGAGAACGCCTACTGTGACGTCTACAATTCTTGCTATGAGAATGTCTAGATCTCCTTTCCTTTCGATTTCGCTTTACTGGAGAGGGTGGTACAGGATTTTCTGTAGAAGGAAGCACAGCAGACGTTGGCTCAGCTGTAGCCTCGGATGAAATTTGATCTCCCCGTGTTATACCACTGTCTTCAGAAGGTGGCTTGTGGGTATCATTTTCTCTAGTCTGTGCTGTGTCGAAATTTGTGTTTGAAATGCTTGTTGACGTCTTTCGTTCCGGTGAATGATTATTTTCAGATACACCATTATTCCGCTTATTTGAATTTGAATCTTGTTTTATGGCTTTTTGCTTAGAATTACCTTTTGGACTGCTCGATAGTTTCTTACTTATGCTAATAGGATTATTTTTTGCAAGCAAAGAATTTTCAAGTGTAACTTTTGGAACTGTTTCTTCATTTGCTGTTTTAGCATCTTTAAAAGGTAAAGAGGATACTTCTTTTGAAGAGAGTTTTTCTTTTGAAACTGTTGTTAACGTTTTGGCAATTTTGTTATCAGTTTTTGAAGAATTCACAAGAGTGAACACACCCTCTTCGGATGCTGCGCTTGGAGCTTGCACAGGTTTACTATTATTTGCATTTTCCTTAACATTAGTTTCAACTTGATCTGATTTTTGAATTTTTCCTGCCTTATTTACATTTGCAGAAGCGGTTGAATTTCTGGTCAGACTTGAATCTGACTTTGTTTTACCATTTCCATGTTTTGGCGCGTTGGCTAGTTCATCAGATCTTGAGTTACTGATGCTCTGATTTTCAACCAAATTACTTTGCTTTTTATGATTTTCATTATTAACAGAAGGTTCTATGGGTGGTGGGGGTGGAAATTTGAAGATTTTAGATAACGACTCTTTTTCTGGATTTTCATCATTGGAATCTTTTATGGGAGTAGTCTTTGATTCCTGAGTTTTAGTCATGGAAATACCTTTTTTACGAGATGAAATCTCAGTTTTAGAAGAAATTTCATCATCAGGTGGTGATCCTTGGAATTTTTTTATTAACTCATCAATTGCACGAGCTCTAAATTTTGGTTTCTTTTTCGTTTCTTGAATTGATTCTATTACTGGAGGGGAAGGAGACTTATCCTCTTTAACCTTAAACTGTTCTTTGCCTGGAGAATTTTTAGTATTATTAGAGGAAGAAGGATTCTCTTTAGCTGAAGATCCCGAGGCATGAAGTATATTATTTTGAGATGCTGTGTGCTCATTTTTCTCTAAAGTATTCGTTTTTTTAGAATTCGATTTATCACGAGGTTTTCTGTCATTTTCAGACACAGCGTGAAGCTTAGATTGTTGCCTTTTTTGAAACTTTTGATCATCTGTAGAAATAGTAATAGAAGAACTTTCTTCTTTTTTAACATTCATTGATGTATTTGATATTTGACCATCGTGTAAAAACGAAGTTTGAGGTAAATTTTGCGAAGTAGATGGCTTAGAAACTTCTGTTTCCTTTGCTTGGTCAAATGATTTGATGTTTTGATTGCCATCAAAAACTTCATTAGAACTGTTTGTCGATTCTTCTGCACTAATCGGCTTGCTGCTAGCATCAATAATCTCTTTAGAATAGTCTAATGATCCACCTAACTTATCAGGATTAACACTAGTAGCAGGACTGTTTTCTGAATTGCTTAGCGATTCTTTTAATCCAGCTGGGTTGATAATAGTATCCGGGTTGTTTTTTGAATTGCCTGAGGATTCTTCTAATATAATTGGACTTGTGATGTCCTGTGTCCCAGAGATGTTTTCATTACTACCTTGAGCTGGTTCGTTTAAAGCCTGTGGAACGGAAACATCAATAAGCGCTGTGATATCAGAAGTGCCTTTGTCATTTTGACCATCAGGAGTTTCAGTCTTTAGTACAGAAGATTCAACAGCAATCAATGTACTCTCATTTTGTTTTAGAGAAGAATCTGCTGACGCTTCGCTGTCTTCGTATAATGGGTTCACAGTAGATGGGTCTTCGAAATGAATGTCTCCATTCTCAGGTAATAGCTGAGGCCTTTTTCTATGTGCTTTCCAATGACCAAGCAAAAGCTTTAGCATGCCTCCTTCCTAAAAAATGGAAAGATAATTAAATAAATAAAATCTATTTAAAAGCGTTTTTAAATTCAGTGGTAACATCGGAGAAGTGCAAGTATTAACTGTGTTAAAAACTTCAGAAATTTGTAAAATTTGTTTAATTAATCAGTTATTTTTTATGTTGATTATTTTCTTTCTGTCCTATTTCTCCGTCGGCTGCTGTCAGAGCACAGATTAAGTAATACAGTAGCTGATATTTAGAGAGCATGAAATGGAAATGCTAAACTATCTTTGCAAAACTTACAGCAAACCCTTAAAAGCCAGCTGCTGTACTTATGAGAACTGGTCAGTGATTTGATTTACCTTTTAAAATCTAGGCTTGGTCAGAAGAAAATGGTTTTGGAATCTAAGCTTTGCAAGAGTAATTTCATATGTGTGCTCAAAAACGCAAATATTCTGTAATTAAAATTTCCGCAAGTAGCGGTGGATACTTTTTATTGATTTTGATTTTCAACTGTAATCTACCAGGAATAGGAATAAATAATTTAATTCTTTAAATTCTTAAAACATTGTCGTATGTGATGTTTATCCTGATGTTTACATTAAGAGATTAAACTTACTTAATATAGCATAAGAGATTAAACTTACTTAGATAAAATTTAATCGTACTTCCCATTTCTTATCTTTCTTTCCATTTTTCTATTAAAGGGGATGAAGAGAATTTACAGCATGATTTCAATAATCTTTCCTATAACATTTAAAAGGTATATTAAACAGGTAACTTGAAACGGGAAGCGTTTGAGCTTATCAAAATTTCCAAATCGGACGTATTTAGATAAGAAGTGCTAACTTATATAAGATACATAAAACCTGTACAACTACCAAACAAAATATTGATGAAATACAATCCAAAAAAAAGCATACAAATATTTCTATTTTGTCTTTAAATAAAAATAATATACATAGATGCATTAATAAAACAAAATTAAACAAATTGTTTGAATAAAATTTAGAGAAGGAGAGAAAAACATGATTTATTATGATTCAATATTTTGCTGCAGCCTGAAATATACAGCTAGGTGAGCTAAATAGAAATTCTGTAAGCAAGAAATTTAATATGTGGCATATAATTAATAAAATTATTTTTATTAATTATGCTAATAATCTGAAAGTAAATGAAATTAGTGAAATTAGTGACTCAATGAAAGTTATCAAAATAATATCATAAAATTCAAATTATTTTTAAACTATAAACTTTGATACTGATCAGCAACGTAATATGGTAATTTGGAAGAAAAATAAAAGATTTTTATGTATATATTAAAGAAAGCTAACTATTTTTCAAAACAGAACATACTAGGCAAAATGCAACTACTGAAAAAGCTCTTTTAGTGCTAACGATAAAAATATGGTTGTTAATTCAGTAGTCAATAAGAAATAACAATATGGTTGTTAATTCAATTATATTCTATGCACTTAAAAATGAGAATCACAAACATGTACAATTAAAAATATCAGAAAACAATAAATTTACAGCATTTGTGTTTCACAGTTCTTTAAAAGAGAAATGTTTTCATAAAAGTTTAACTGTAGTTTATTTGTAAATGCATTTAGCTCAGTAGTTCTCAACCTTTTTTTACTTCATGCACCTCTTTACTATTGCTAGACAATTATCCCCCCTTTGAAAAACTCGAAAAAATGCATATACATTTACTTAATTTTAGATTATTTTGTAAAGTGTTTTATCAATTAAACAAGAAAAAGTATGCAAAATGTTGATAAAGGCCAAAACTTGAATCAAAGTGTTTTTTTATAGTACAAACTAAAACTAAATGCTTCTTTACATGTAAATAAGAGGCTGGCTGAAACCCCATCCCCTGAAACTATGAAATTACCCTCTGGTTGAGAACCCTTAATTTGGCTGACACTTCACCCGCTGAAATTATGAAATTACCCTCTGGTTGAGAATTCCTTACTTAACTACAGTCAAATCGGTTTATTTGATTGCGGCCATTCTCACTAGGATTATATAACCTATAAAAGCAGATGTCTTCTGAAAGGAATATCTAAAGAAAACCGAGCCTCATTTACATAACGCATGAAGAATGCCACAAAAATCTCATACCATCTCGTTTTAACTACAGGGGGTTATAATGAAAATTACCTTATTTAGACCTACCCGTTCTGGTAGACCTATTTCGCTGAAACTTGGTATATACGTTATATGGACCCTGTGGAAAACAAAACTGCAATTAAAAACAATAGTTCAAATTTCGACAACCAAATCAGAAGGGGGCGCATTAAGAGCAAAAAGTACAAATTAGAAACTGAAAACTATATTTAATCACAGCATTTGTTCGATGTGTTCCCATTTGCGCCAACCACACATTCAATGCGAGTTGTAGCGTGTTTAATAGTAGTGTGAATGAATACTTGACCAACTGAAGCAACATGAAGTCACAGGGATTCAAGTCCGGAAAGCGAGGAGACTAGCCAGAAGGAAGACTTTTTAAAATTATCCGATCATCTTCAAAGTGGGCACGAAACAGTGCCGGCAACGTGTGGGTGGTGCAGTATCTTCATGAAGACAGTAGTCTCTAAACATTCTCGTTCTTGTAAGGCAGGAATGATTTACTACTGAAGAAGTTCACAATAACATGCATCCATGATGAAACTCTTTTCTTGACCTTCAGGAGTGTTCCGTCAAAGAAAAAAGGACCAAGAATGAATTATCTGTAAAACCACACCATACGTTAATGTAATCAGGATGCAGAGCTGTTCAACATTAGGATAACATTCTCAATATTAGGACTTCATTCTCAACATTAGGACTTCTGCATCCTGTTTGTGACAGTTTTGAGAACCGACTGCTCCTCCTAGGGTAAAATGCAGCTCGTCTGGGCGCAAAATCTTTCAAGGCCAAGCACTACCAACGGCTATTTTGGCCAAAAGAAGATTAGCAAAATCAGTGAGTTTGTCTGGATTTGCAGGATGCATCTCTTGTAGAAGTTGGATCTTGCATGCATACCACTTTACAATAGATCGCAGAACCAAGGAAGAGACAATTCACGTGACACCACTGGAGCACTTGTTGAAGACTGGGAACTGGACGCTTTTTCGGTAATGGCGAAGTCAACTTCTTCCACGATTTCATTTGAAATCCATTTCCGTCATTTTTCTTTTTCGCAGTGTACCCAACTTCCCAGTTGCTTCAAAGTTAGTAATCATCTTTTTCTCACCCTGTCTCGACATAGAACCTTTTTGTAAGCTTTCAAACGTCGGTATTCTCGCAATGTAGTTGAAAAATTACTGTCATTATGATACAACAACTTGATTTGTAAAGATCGATCGTTCATCTCTAAAGGCGTGGTTTTATTTTGATACATTGATTCGGATGTATTTATACAGGATTTCTACTGTGGTAGCAGTACTTTCCTGCTAACTTGAATTAATTCCGCAAAGGGCCTGGTAATGAAAAATGCCCGAGGGAATTCCCGTAGCGAGAGATCTCGTAGGGGAGAAAAATCTATGGTTTCTTCATTAATTTGCTGCAGATATGGGAGCAGTTTTCCATCTTGAAGAAATATTAGTGAAAATACTATAAGTGAGAAAATGCAGAAATATGTACAGTGATGAGTGAAATTATTTTCTGCTAAAAATTGCTGTAATAAAAATGTTTCTTGGGTGATTTTACGGCATTCACCCCTGGCGTTTTAAAACGTTCCAAATTTGCATAACGTTCTCTCTACATTGCAAGAGATGCGCTATCTGTCGGTCGAAATACGAACTATTTGTACCGCAGATTTCTTTTCAAAACTTTAACCAGCTAGCCTAAAACTATTTATGTAGAAAATTGGCTACATTTATTAATATTAATATTTTAAAAGAATTTCTGACAGGAATTTGTCTTTTCTAAACGTATTGCACAAATGTGAATAATATTAAATAGCAGACTCCCACAATTCTATTCGAGACTTTTCAGACAAATAAAATTTATAGTTTAGTTTTCGCAAAATCGATATAACTTTCCATTAGAGTAAATTTCCAAAATTATCAACATGAAAAATAGTTGAAATTTAGAGAGTTTTCTTTCTTTTTCAGTGTTGTTCAAAATTTCTTATTTTTATATGACTACAATTTTGAGGAATAATTTACTAGACTGTAAAGGAGTCTTAAGTTTTTTAAGAAAAGGAAATGAGTTCACAAGAATGACATAACAGAAAAAAATACCAAAATATTTGGTTGAAAAGAAAGTTTTCCGCCAAAAAACGTTCTTTATAGAATTAAAAAAAATATGAAAGCTGTATCTTTAGTAGTAATCACCATGCAAATCTATGATTTTCGGCCGATGTTTTGGTAATTTTTCAAAACCTTTGGGCCAGAAACTTGGTGGCTGCGAGTCCAAAAACAGATCAATCTCATTTTGGATGTCCTGCGTAGAATGGAAGATAGCACCAGCAAAACGTGGCTGCAGGTGTGAAAAAATGTGAAGTACGAAGGAGAGGTATCGGGCTTATATGGTGGGTGTGGATGCAGACATGTTGACGGTTTTACCTTTTTTACAGATACTCTCTGTGGATAATACCACGGCAATCCCATCAGATACAAAGCATGCTTTTTTCGTTAATCAAATTGCGCTTTGCGATGCTGCCGACGGCCCACCGAGCGCAAACAAACCCCTTTATGGCCTGTGTTGTTGAAGTAAATCGGCTTTCCATCACAAGTGACGATCCGGTACAGAATTTTGTTCTTGCGTTGATATTCGAGCAGATTAATGAAAGCCCGAACACGTCTGCACACGCCAATCTGCTTGAGTCAGCACACGCGGCACCCAGCGATTGAACTTTTACGTCAAGTTTATTGAATGCATATCGCGACTAATGGACATGCCTCTAACGTCTAACTCCTTAGCAAGCTCTCGAGTGTTTGCATACTCATCTTCTTCCAGAAGTTCTCGCAGGCGGGCCTCATTAACATCAGTAGACCGAAGAGAGCGCTCTGCTTCTTGAATGTCACAATGTCTTTTCGATACCAAACCTTCACAGCGTTATGTGATACAATATTAGAACCTAAATTTGTGCACAGGATTTTGTGACATTCTGATTTGTTGCAAAAGAGCTGGAAGTAAGTGATGGTTCTGATCTGGTATCGTGATAATTCCCTTTCAGACATCTTCTAGTGAATGATAGCAATACATTTTTTTATAAATTTCACAACACAGTGTTCTAAAGCAAGCTTCTTCTTTCAAATGCTAAATTTGTCTGACAAAATATGATTAAACACTCCAACGCGAACTGTTTGCACAGACGATATTTTCGTTGGGGGAAACTTTCGCTAAAACTCAATATTAAAAAAATTACATATATGTAGGAAATGTTAAAAACCGAAAGAAATATATCGATAGGAATTTGCAATCTTATATGTTACAACAAAATTTCGTTATAGTCATTGGATTTATTCTCAGTGCAGACAGCATATAAAAAACATACAGTTAGAAATACTGCAGTAAACAAGTATAAAATATTAGAAACCTATTTTATTTATGACACTATCATGGTATGTAACAAAAAGTTGTCTCAAAATATTGCTAAGAAAACAAAGTAAAATGAGTTTTAACTATGTTTCATTCAGCAACGCACTTTTATTATACTGAAGATAAATTTAAGAGTTTAAGCGCTCACGATTGTTGATAAGTTTGCTACGCTTCGTGGATAGGATTTTTCATAATTGGAAAACAGTAATATCTCATGCAAGTTCTTCTACAATGAGTTTAATAATAAGGGAAGCAATAGTTTTTGGCCCTTTTGAGCACAAAAAAGAATTACGAGTTAATTCTTTAAAAAATACTGAGAAGAACAAAATTAAAGTTAATATTTTTAACAAAATTTGGTAAATTTGATGAACATGGAAATTTTTAAGAAAACAAAGTTTCTCATGTGAAGTTTAAAAGAAATGGATTTATTATTATATTATTTATTTATTTAATTTATAAATTTAACAGTTTTTTCCCTGTCATAAGCTAATCTGCATATTTTACGAACAAGACTGGTTTGGATTATTTTATTATGATAAAGCATGCAGCGCAGGGGAGAATAAATTCGTGGAGCACTTTCTAAAGAAAATTGGATCGTATCGACATTACAGATGGGTAAAATTACACAAACGACCATGCATCCCGCTCGCTTGCTTGGAACCCAGCGTTCAGTCGAACTACCAGTGTTCAGGGACTTACCCCTACAGGATCTATTTTATGATCATTATTACATTTTATTAATGGTATGTGGCTCAAAGAAAATGGATTCTTACTAAAGGAAGTTAAAGCCGCACATAACTAGATAATTGCTGAAATTACTTCTATCCTACTAGATTAGTTTCTTCAGAATAACTAACTACATTTAGCAAACGCCTCATCTACGGTACTTTATAGCTTGTGTGAATGTACTTCAACAGCAGGATAGTAGTAGAATTTTATGATCAAAAACTAGAAAATCTCAGTTATTTTAGTTTCAGTATTTCAGACTTATAAGTAAAAACAGAAGGGAAGATAAAGTTCGAAAGATTGCCTGCTTGCCGTCAAGGAAGTCAAATTAATTCCTATTTGACAGGAACCGCGTGACTCTGTTCGCTAGAAACTTTACTGTATTAAAATGAAAAACAGTACAAAACAGTACAGATGTTCAGTCAGTCTTCTTTATTAACTTAGTAAGCAAACAGGAAATTAAGTAGGGTAAAAACATTACGTAAATCCAGAACACTTAAAATTCATTGAGAGTCTTCGGAATCATAAATATGCTTCTTGTCTTCAATGTTTACTAAGCCGGTCACCTGTTAAATGCCGAGTTATTTAAATATGGATAAGTTATTCACTCTTGACATGTGGTTTTACAAAATATTGCTTTGTCAGTTGATGGCGAGTGTTACTTCTATCAAATTAAAGGTTTTCATAGACGTGAGACTGAATAAGGTGATATATCAAACAAAGAATGATATGATTTTGAAAATAACAGTCGTATTCAGTACATTTCACCTGTTCTTCAATAGGCCGTCTCTTTCGCGAGCTGTCTAGCTTTTGAAAGTTATGAATACGAGAATTAGTAGGTCATGACTTTCGAATGTTTAATACGGTATGTTTAATGAACCACCGCTCGAGTTTTACTCCGCTGCATTCAGAAAACTGACAACATTAATTTTCCTCTGAATTATTATTCATTATTACTCGCTATCATCTAAAATGCAGAAAGAGAGCGTCTATTCACTTAATTATCTTCTTACCATAAAACGCTTTGAGCACTCTATGTATTTGCAGCTATGTTTAAGAATGCGGAACTTGATTGAGATGAGTTCATGGTCGATAAAACTCTGCAAAGCGTGAATTTCGCAAAGCCCTATTTACTTGAATTAACTACGAAGGAACTCTTTCGTATAAAAATTTTCCTCAGTTAATTCATAATTAGACACACCTTATATTCAGAAGGAATCGCTATCTGAAGGCTTCAGATTATAGTTTAATATCTCAGAAAAAACTATGCAATTAAAAACTTTAAAAAACGTTAAAAATACACGAAGAATGATATTCTGTGCTAGTTACATAATATGTAGCCTTAGAAACATATTTTTTTAATTGCAACAAAACTGAAAATGTTCATAAAAATTATTAGTTAGATGTATTATAAACATATTTCAGTTTTTATCAATTAGGTGGATTGCTAAAAAATAACGATTTAAATGATTAAGAAGTACTCTTATTGATTCTAAATCGTTCAGTTTGTTAATCAGTTATAGACAGAGTAATTTTGAAACATAAATAAGTTATCTTACGTTATTTTTTCCCTGAATGGTCACACTTTGAGATTCAGCTATACACGAGGATACATAAAATATAATTTAAGGTCTTTTTTCAGTAAGTGGGGGCTTAACAAAGGCGTGCGGATGATATATGTTGCCTCTCTCTTATTTTCATTCTTCCCTCTTTACTTTCGGACGCATGTTAATTTCTATGCACATTAGTTGGCAAGGACGATATTTTTCGTTTAATAGAAAATAATGTACTTCCTTCGAAATGGGGAAAAAACGAAATAAATTTTTCCATACACAGCAATTTGTCAATAATGTCATTTTTAAACGCAATTTTTTGTAGGAAAAGTGAAAAGCTCCGAACCTGCTCTTTTTTAACATTTTTTAACTTTTACTCTCATTTAAATTATACTTCAAAGTTCACTTTTCTAATATATCATTTTTATGCTAGTTCTTTCTTGTATTTCTATTTACACTGTCAGCCTTCACTAGAATGCAGATTAGTTTCAGTTTAAATAATGAATAAATTTGTATCCATACAAAGTACTCTGGAAAGTACCTGGTATAGCTCTATGGCCTTAGTCGAAGAGCCCTGCCAGTGGGTATTTGGATTATCAAGTGAATTTTGAACTTGATAGGCTGGTTGATTATTTGAGTATAGAAAGCGCGCAAGGACTGTTTACTTAAGAGGAGGGATTCCTTCAATGAGAACGGGTCATATTCACTTTACGTATGGAGAAAACACCAAATCCAACCACGCACCCAAACCTTTTGCCAGGGTTCAAACCAAGGACGAACTACCAGCATTCAGTAGTTTTTAATTGCCCAGCCATTTGTGAGGTCTATATACGTTAGAGTGTAAGGTTAGAATCCCCATCAATTGAAGCCGAATTAGTTTGGTGAAAATTAGATGTTACTTTACTGCTTGAAGACCTTGAATTCTTGAAAATAACTTGATTTGATTGTAACAACTTTAAATACACATACACATGTACATAAATTTATATATATATGTATGTATATAATATGTTAGTTCTTGAATCTTTCCTAAATATCGGAGGCTATTGTTTGCTAATTTTTAATGGTAGCTTAAAATTAACTAATGATCAAGTTTAATTTTTAATTAATGGTTCATTAATTTTTAAGTTGTAAACCTAGTAAATTAAATAAATTAATTAAAGAAAAAATTGCATAAGTATGAAATTTTAAAATACTCACACACACACACATATATATATATATATATTAAAATTTTATTGTAGTTTATTTAAATATTTGTTTTGACGGAACAAGGAAAAGTTAAAT
>KK122513.1:595896-610392 GCA_000611955.2 Stegodyphus mimosarum
AAGCAGATATAAAAAATGCTTTAATTTTTTAAATTAGAAAAACGTATAATGAGAGTAAATAACACTTCAGCTTAATATCATGAAAATTTGCAAACAAAAACTAGGAAACTTAAAAATGTGATAATATCGCATAAATTATAATTTCAGAATTACTCTGAAACATTGTCAACAACACTAATAATGGTACACTTACAGATTTCCTTCTAAAAAAGCTAGCAAAATTTCATCTAAGATGAAATGAAAAAATTATTTTAGAATTTTAATATAAAGTATTAGATTAATATAAGTTATTGAAATCTATAGCGCTCATGTTTTTAATAGTTTCATTTACGGGACCAGGATAAACTTTTAATATGAAGAAAACTTCATTTGACGTGATCTTTCATTGACAGCACTTGAAAAGTGTTCTTTAGAACAGAGATTTCACTATCCACTCTTTTTTATTTATAACGTATTGAGATCACTTTGCAAGGAATTTTCCCTTTCCTTACTACATGCTTTCGTTTTGAATGAAATCATTCTTATGTATGACATGCTTATTTTTTTTTTCGTTTTTTAAAAAGCCACAACTTCAGACTCCGCACCTCCACAAATTTTCATTACAAAGTCGATGCTTATCATTAGAAAGGGAGACAGAAAATAAAATTATTAAAATTAAAAAGTATATAATAAAACTTTTAAACCTCCTTTAAACTGAAAGCCACTAAAAGGTAGAAAATGACTTCTTTTTAGGTATCATTATTATGATTTTGTTAACGTCCCAATGCAGTTCTTATACGGGTGCACCGCAGTATTAGCATTATATGAAGAAGAATATAAATGCTAGTTAAAAGAGATAAATATTTTAACATTTTTAGTGCATTTAACTAAAACTGAGTAAATTAAAAAGTTTTATTATACATTTTATTTTATACCGTTTAAGTACACCGTTTAGAATGGAGAAAATAACAAGGAAGAAAATAATCACGTTTATAATTCAAGTAAAGGTGTGACTAAAAGTGAAACTGCATTCAATTCGTTTAAATGTATGCTTGATTTAAAAATCCGATTTCTTCATTATTTAAAATATAGGATTATTAATTATGAAAAATTAAGTATTTTAACTTGGAAAATTCCGTCATCGTTAGCAAATTTTCGATAAATAAAAATAACTAACACTTTTATATAAAGCACACAAATATGGTAAATTTCTTTAGAAATTCTGAAAAAATATCATTTAAAACATTAATTTTCTATCTATATTTTCTTACGGTATAAAAATCGAAACGTTTCGTTTGTGACTCTGATGGTTAAGAACATATGTGTAAAAGTAATTTAATTCTTTTTCTCCTTTTTTTTTTTAGATGCCACGTTTCTCAGGTGTTTGTTATCTATGAACCACTTGAACCACATTTTTCATTTGGAAGCTATTCGAAAGTTCAGTACTAGCTTAGTCTTACAAGACCAGAACAAGAATGAGGGCAGATTAGAGCAGTGTTCTTAAATCTTTCACCTAGAAATCATACGCGGCATTTACATTTGGAGACTATTCCAAAAATTACATTTTTAGTATATATTTCAAGACCAGGATAAGAATGAAATAAACAAGACATTAATTTCAACTTAACGTTTGTTTATCCAATCGGTTAAGGTAAAGCATGCGCGGATTATCAGTCTGAGGTAAAGAATACATTTCTGCGTAAATTGGTTCGCATTCACTCTCTCTCCAGGTAAGTAGTTAGAATAGGTGTATAACCATCTAAGAAAAAGGAATTATATTATATAAAACGTACATAGATATGGATAGTTCAGTTATTTTTTTACGTGCTTCTGTATATATTCTATGAAGATGAAAGTAGGCTTTGTTTCATATTTATTGAAATATACGATTATTTACTGTAAGTCTTTTTATACAAAGTAATGTAGATCAATGTTATCACTAATAAAGTTCAAACAAAACTAATTAAAAAAGGAGTACAATCTGATAACTTCAAATTACTGAATAATACCTCAAAGAAGAGTATATCATTAAAAAGTTTCAAAATTTTGAAAACAAAAAAATTCTCTATCAGATACGTAATGTGTAACGTTAAAAACATCCTTTACTAATTATAATAAGATTGCAAATATCCGTATAAATTGCAAGTTAAATATTGTAAATGAAATATCGTTTAAATTATGTCAGTTAAATACAGTTGAATCTCTGATCACGAAAGCTTCTCAACCCGCACAAATTTGTTTGCGAATAAATTATTTAAACAAAAAATGAATTTGATGATGAAGGGCGTCTCGACTTACGAACTTTCAGGTCCTCAAGAGATGACTTTCAAAGGTATTTTGAAGTAATCTCTGGTACATAAGTAACATTCAGGGACTTTCGGAAACAGCGTTTTAATATTTTTCGTTGCTTAACTTTTATTAACAAAGCTTAGCTCAAGTGATTTTTCATGACCATGCATTAGACCTGGAGGAAATTATGGCCAGATTATGTAGCAAGTAGAAATTTTTTAGAGCTTTGACAAATCGTTGTTAACTATGATATTGAATTCTTCACGTACTTGGAGATTAACAGTGAAGAAGAAGGGGAGAGTTACAAGAGTATCACAATCGGATTTACGTGTTCTTCTATCTTTATTCTTCAGTCAATGGGAAAACATTGGTTACATCTCAGATAAATTATGTAATTAACTCAGTTTGAGACAACAAAATTTAGTTATCAGGGCTAAACGTAACGGCTGATTCTTACGACAGAATAAGATAAATTATTGCATAATTTTAGCAGAGAAAAAGAAAGAAAAATATTTGTTTATGTTGCAACATTATTGGAGTCTAAATAGATAGACGATTTTCCTCAGAAATGATGACAGTTGATACTTTGAAAGGCACCGCAGAACTGCACTATTTTTATCTATAGAGGAAGCTTTAAAGCTAATTTTGATCTATTTTTAAAAATACTATTTCTCTTAGAATTCAGTTTTAGAGCTCCTCTTTTAGTTTTTACAATCCTCAACTGAATATTTTATTCACTTATTCTTTCTACACCATAAAATGCTGTAATTATTTAAAATGGGAATAAAGTTCTTTATTTCGCTCCTTCAATAATTTGAAATCTTAAGTTATATTGCTTCTCAGTAAAAGAAATTTAGCATCAAGAATCTGAACAATAAATTTTGTGAAAGATTTCCTTTGATTATACATATTATCATTACAAATAGTCATTACAAATAGTAACTTAATTTAGAAAGCTGATAGATTGTTGAGAGTGATACTCTCAGAACCGAAAACATACATTGTTTTATATGAATCTGGAATGAATGGACAGAAATTATTCAGAACTTCAAAAAACTACATTTTTTCATACCACCAATATGGGTTGGAAAATCTACTTATTAGCTCTTCTCTATCAAATATGGGTGCAATGCATAATGAATATTATTTTTCATAATTTGGCAAATTTTGTCTCATCATCAATTCTTTTGATCTCAACAATAAATTTTTCTCTAAATATTTAAGTATCCGAGGATTGTTATGAGAAATTCTTTTCTGGAGTTGGAGACGAATGAAATCAGAGTGAGGACAGTACTGGCCAAAAGTTCTTGAGAGTCTTTTAAAAAAAACTGCTCTTTTTCGACTTCGATTCTAAAGATGCGTGGTATACTATGTTGTTTTAATGGAGGTATCCTTTTGCTTATTTTGCGTCATCTGGTTATTTCAGATTTTCTACGAAAATGTACTACCATAAGCACACTGCGTTAACTCAACCATTGGAGGATTGAAGTCCCTCCCAGCACATAATGTGATTCACGCTAATTTACTAAAGGTAAACTTCCAGAAATTCTCGACATCTTTCCATTCAGTTCTGGTCTATAAAAAAGTCTTTAGGTTGCTTCTAAGCAAATAACTTTCAATATTTTTTCTAAAGTAGCTTCAAGTAAAAAATTCTTGTTTATATATGCAAAATATTAGGACATTTTTATAAAAATGTATTTTCGGTAGTGTGGCAAAAGTTCGCAAAATATGTTCAATATTGCTGTTAAACTCTAGACTCAGTAAGAAGGTGATGTTTAAATAGAATGAAAATTATATTATAGCCCTCCTAATTCTCCTGAATACCTTTCATGAACAAAAATGAATTCCTTTTTTACCAGTTACTTTATTAGTACTTCGTACAATTTGGTACCCACCCTGCAAACACTTTAGTTTAGAGATAACACTGACACCTAATGAATCAAGTACAAATATATATATATATATTGAAGGATCAACAAGTAATATACAGAAGAATATTAAAATTGCAAACTAAATTTACACGAATATTCTAGTCCCAAAAGCCTTTAGTTTGGGCATCTATTTTTTATTCTGAGGTATTTTCTTTTGTCTGCCACTGACATCAACAAGTTTTATTTAAAAGAAACTAATATCATAGTTATTAAGAACTTTAAATTATGTGCGGTAGAATTATGATTAATCGCCTAATTTAAGTGAGATGAAATTAACAATATTATACTTTTTTTACCTTCATAAAGTACATTACAAAAGCTTTGCTATAGCTATTAAACCCATCGTGTCAGTTGTAATGAAAACAATTCTTTCACATAAAAAATAGCAGACAAAAAATATTTTGATTCTTTAGCGACTGGAAACATCGCATTCAAAAAGCGGAACTTTGTACTGTGAGGGAGAACATGGTATACAGCATTGTGAGGGAGAACATGGTATACAGCATTGTTAAAAAAGTTCTAACATCACATTAAAAAAAGTTCCCGATGTATTAGAAAATGCTTGTTTTTTGAAAACGTTCATCATTTTATTAGGAGTTCTTGCATTCCACTCATGTTTCCTCTCGTGATGCATGAAGTAGCACGTTCAGTTGGAAATTGGAAATTCCGTAGCTCGAATCCCGGCAAGGGCATAGCTGTTTTTCATATGTTTCCGGTTTCGAAACGCCTAATAATCCTACAGTGGCGCCCAAACTGAAATCTGCTGGACGATTATTCTTCATCACTTATATTTTTTCAGAATGAGTCTCATATCTCACCCCAGTCGCCTTTCAAATGAGGAAGGTTATGAGGAATATTAGCATTATTTCGGTTTCTTTCGTGGTGTAAGTGGCAGCACGTCCAGATGACAGTTGAAAGATCTGTGGTTTGAATACCGATGTTACTGATTTCTCTTATTTTCTTTTCTAAAAAAAATTAATGTCTCTATACTTTATCGGGAAACAAATCACTGGTATTGAACATGTTACATAATTCGTATTAAATAGACATATTTCTATTCTTAAAACAATTGCATATATCACTCTTGCAATAAACGATGCTCCAAAGAAGTGACTTTGGACGAAACAAAGTAGCGAAATGTTTGCTAAAGAATCCGGCTAGTTGGTTCTAAAGAATCACTGACTGTCACACGTATTTCTTCCACGTAGAGAGAAAGCGGGAAGCATTAACATTCTGATTTCAAAAGATTATTTCTTTGCCCCTGAAAATAAGTTTATAATTGTTCACTTTGAGCGCATTGGCAGTGAGACATTTGCCGATTGGGTAACTTCCGTACATTTTAAAATTGAAATAGCCACCATCTTAAATTCGTAGTAAAAGAAAAGCAAGAAGAAAACTTCGCAATTCTAGTGTGTAGCGAAACGATATGCCGTGTTAAGAATTAAAGCAGCGGCTAAATTTTGACATGCGAATTTTTAATTTTTCTGTGCTCTTTTGTTGTATCTTATCTGAGATAACTATTGCAATCGATATCACTCTACTTAACTTTTATTTTGAAAACATGATCCTAAAAAATGGCATGGTAAAACAAGAAAACAGCTAAAAACTCAGCCAGTATGAATCACAGACTGTATGTATACTTTTGGGTATTTAAACATAGTATACGTTTTTATTTCAAATATATTTTATAAGCCTATTTTTCGAACCATGCTGCCTGGAAAATATCTCATGATAAAAATGTCTCAGTGATATACATTTTTATGAGCCTACGAAGTAAAAATTCTGCGAATTTAACAAAGCATATTTTTTGCAAGTGCAATATTATCTTGAGCATTTCCATTGGAATGGCAAAGACAAAATGTACTTTTCTTAAATAAAACTGGAACAGCGAAATATGATAAAGTAAAATTTGAAATTACATAGAAAAGTAAATTTAGAATGGCATCGATTTTGAATAAATCTCTGTCAATTTCGAAGGAGTTCGTATATAAATTTTCCCTCTTTAGAACGAATATTTTTGCAAAGGTGAGAGAAGCGACAACTACTTCATCGCAAAAGCAGTGCGGGGAGGACCAAAGCAAAAACAAACGTAACGCTATCTGGCAAGAAAAGTAGTAATGGAACGAGGAAAAACTAAGATATTAAAATTTTGAAGTTTTTAGAGAAACGGTATCATAATTAACACCATTACCTAAAAACAAATTTTTGTGAATGTGAAAGGCTATATGGAAGACTGATTCACCAGCTGAAAATTTTATAGACAATTTTAACACAATTAATTTAATTAAAATTTATTTCTAATAGCGATAGGCTTTTCATGATGGCAAAAGAAAAAAACGTTTTATTAACGACGGCGGGAGATAATCTTCCATCAGTAGTAACCGATCTGAATAACTGAATTCCTGAAAAAAGAAGATTCTGAAGAACGAAATGAAATTTGAGACATGATACACGTAAGAATAAAAAGTGCTGCTTTTTATTTAACAGGGTTTTTGTTTAACAGGGTATGATGTGTCTTCTCATGGACAGGAGAAACAAAATTACGCAAAAAGTAGTGCTGAATCAATTTGGAATGTCAAGGAAAAGAAGGGAATTGTGAGCTACAATTCAAAAATGAGCTGGATGACTGGATCAATCGAATTCATAACAGATAAATTTTTTGCTATGTCCAAACATCCTCGAAAATCATGCAGGTATTATTCAAAATCTACGTGAGCCTAAGGCTGCTTTTCCTCAATTTTAAGTGTAGTTTTCTTATTTTATATCATTTTTCTTTCCGCCGTGGACTTCAGACACTATTTTAATATTGCAAAGCTTCTTTAATTTTTTACCATGATATTTTGAACGATGTTTTAAACTTGCGAAATTTTATCGCCGCTTTATTTTCTATTATTCATGGTGTAACTAACCTTTTAATGTAAACGCTGCTGCTACTATAAACCGTTGGACTAACTGCAACAACGAGGGTGCCCTCTGGTGAGTAGCCAGAGAAATACTCCAGTAAAAGCCAAGTGTCGTACCTGATCGGTTGTATCAGATTCTTGCTCTGTAATTTTATGTTAAATGTAATGTCTGTGTGTAACTTGAACCTGTTAATAAATTATTGTTACACTATAAAGGACTCTTTTATGACCCCATCCAAAACGAGTCCCCATAATTTGGCGCCCAACGTTAATGTTTAAACTATAAGAATTTTCTACTTGCATCCACACCCGTTGGATTCAGCTCCTAAAACTTTAGGTAAAGAATACCTCGCCCGTCAGGTATGACTTTTTTTTTCTTTTTTTTTTTTTTGTTTTACCACTCCGATGGTTTAACAACAAATAGTTGTCAATGATATCATTTGTTTTCTATTTAAACATTAATATCATTTGTTTTGCATTTAAACATTAATATAATTTGTTTTGCATTTAAACATTAATATAATTTGTTTTGCATTTAAACATTAATATAATTTGTTTTGCATTTAAACATTAATATAATTTGTTTTGCATTTAAACATTAATCTTTTGTAATGTTTTAACTCTTAATGTTGAAAACGTGCAAATATTTAACTAGAAAACGTAAAAATACTTTACTGGGTTCTTAAAGAATATATATATATACACTCATGTCCATAAATTAAGGATAATTCAGAATCACGAGGAAATAGAACTCTAAAGTAAAAATTTCACCAGTAGAATTACCGCAAACATCTTCAAGAATAATATGCAAATTACAGGAAGCCATCAGATGACGCCGATAGTACGTCACAATGACGACAGTGTCAAAGAAGTGTATATAAGGAATGGTAGCAAAGAATTGAAATTGTTCACAAGCGTTCTGCAATCCGCTCAGGGCCGCAATCGAATAGTTGCCACACAGAGGACGCATGTGGATGATGTTTTAAGTTGTAGAAATATCGGCCCCCCCTGGAATGTGGGCGTACTCAAATGGAAGTATCCAAGGAACTTGGAATACGCTAAAGTGTCATCTCTAGGCTTTGTAAAGGATTCCAAAATGATGGAAATGTCCGTGGACGGTTACTGTACAGGTCGCCACCGAGTTACAACGCCGAATGCCGACCAGTATTTGGCAGTAACTACCAAAAGAAGCAAACTGTGCACAGCATCAGACCTGCCTCGTCAGCTAACTTCAGCCACAGGTACGACAGTTTCAAAGTAAACTGTGTACAGACCTTTGGGACAGATTAGGCTATATACTTGCACACCTGTCAGATATGTTCCGCACACAGCAACTCACTGTCTCCAGCGAATAGCCTGGAGTAGAGAACATGCAATGTAGCTATCGTCACAGTGGGCTTCTGTGACGTTTTCCTGCAAGTCCAGGTCTAGCTTGCAGTCTGATTCACGTCGGACTTTCATATGGAGAACTATAGGTACCCGAAACCACCAGGACAACATCACTGAACTACACTGTTACGGTAGTGCGAGATTGTTCATTTAGAGTGGAATTATACTGGGCTTCAGAATAGATCTGCATGTTCAGATCGGAACCATGACAGGCCATATTTATTGGGACATCATTCTGGAATAACATGTACATTTGTTTAAGGGTGTCGTAGGGGCAGAACTTGTGTTTATGGATGACAACGGCTTCCTTACCGTGCAAACATCGTAAAGGAATTCATTCAGTCTGAGGATATTACCCGTATAGAATGACCAGCATTCTCATCTGACTTGAATCCAATGGAATATGTGTGGGACATGGTTGGCCGACGGATTGCAGCCCATCAAGCACCTCCTACATGTGTACCGGAACTTTGGAGAGCATTGCTTGTTGGGGGGAGTAATCTTCCACAAGATGAGCTTGATAATTTGATACTCAGCATGCCTAGGCGTTGTACGGACTATATTAACGTCGGAGAGACATACAATGTATTAACCCTCATACAAACCATGTATTGTTAAGTTTTTGTAAGGGAGATATTTTTTGGTTTTTGATCCCGGGAGTAAAAATTGTAGTTTTTATGAATAGTATCATACATACACAATCTTTTTTGTTCTTTATCTTTTGTTTAATAAATGGGCTTTATGAATAAGTCACGTTCGTTTTGTTTCTGAACCTTTATTTCTCGAAGCTGAAATTATTCTTAATTTATGGACATGAGTGTATATATAATTTCTTTTATTAATACTATGTCATTTTGAAATGATTAAGAGCTTCTTTGATTTTGTTCACCCATAAGAACTGTATAATCCTAATATTCAGTTTTGTTTCGAAATAGTAAATGTGATAAAACATAAAAAGGTGTAATATATTCAAAGTGAGGCGTTTTAAGAGTAAAATTCTGTATTAAAAATTGTTATGTATAGCATGCTGAATTTATTCAATCTTATAGTCTGCAGTTTCGATTTCACTGGCGCCAAATGCTAATTGGCGAAACTAATTGCAAAGCAATCTGCTAGTGATGCTCAAGATTATGACATTAAACAAATTTTCTTAAAGCGTTTTAAATTAAATGCTGAAAAATTCCGACAGTTATTTCCGTAGCATCGCAAAAGTCCTGATAGTCCATGGCGAGATTTTCACTTTGATTTGGGAAATTTCTTTGATGGCTGGATTGGCGAGTTAAAAGTCAATACTTTTGAAAAGTTAAAGGATTTGATGATATCGGAACAAATTAAAAGACAATCCTCTTCTGAGTATAAAGAACATTTTGTGGATCATTGGTCCGAGTGGACTGATCCCTTCAACTGGATAGTAAATTCGCTGTATATGAAGAAGCTAAAAACATCAGAAGTAGAAACGTCAGTACGGACACTCCAAAGCCTTCTCAACGTAGTGGTCCGGAAAATTATAAAAATAACCCTCAAATTGTTAAAAACTGAGCGACATTGAATTCTGGTATGAGAGAAGATCGAGCAACTGTTAGTTGTTATGGTTGTGGAAAATCAGGCGTCGTTAAGGCTGTGTCCAACCTGCTCTCCTTCTTTAAACAAAGATTCAGGCGACTTCAAAGCTATAAACTTACACCGTCTGTGGAGACACCTCACACGACTCTTTTAAGATTAAGAATTAACGAATTTACGGGAATTGTCTGCGCTGACACTGGCGCTATTCACACTATAACAGGAGAAACCTTATATAATCTCTTGAATGAACAGGGAACAAAATTTAAGAAAACTACTATGGCGGTCATACTCGCCGATGGTATTCAAAGGGAGAAAGAGGTCCACATGACTCAGGTACATATTCAGATTGAAGGAAGATCATTCCGCATAACTTTATTTGCGCTCCCCTCAGCAAAGGGTAACAAGACACTTTTAGGATCGGAATTTCTTAGAAGAGCTGGAATTGTTTTAGACCTACTAAATCATTGGTGGTTTTACCCTGATAATCCAAAACAGAAGTTTACGTTTAATGATGATAATTTTAAACCCAGCGATCAAACTGAATGTACGTCGGAAGGTGATACTGTACTATTAAGAGAATCTGAAGGACAACATCTATCACCTCATCAAAGATCACAATTAATTGAATTATTGAATCAATATTAAACTTTCTTCCAACCAGGGGAAGAAGCAACACCTTTCATAGAATATCGAATTAAAACTGGAAACCATCCCCCAGTAGCTGTACCACCTTACAGAATGTACCCTGCCAAGAAAGAAATCTTAAAGCAAGAAATTGATAAGCTGTTATCTGACGGAATAATTGAAGAATGCGAATCACCTTATGCATCTCCAGTTGTTTTAATACCGAAACCTAACGGAACTGTATGCCTCTGGATAGATAACCGGAAATTAAACGCTATCACAGTTCCGGATTCCTACTCACATCTGAGAATGGATGACCTGTTACATGCCGCAAAACCTTCTCCTTTCATGTCGAGCCTTGATCTTCGTACAGGTTATCACCAAGTGAAGGTTCATACTGATGATCAAGATAAGACAGCATTTGTGTGTCCCTTCGAAACATATCGTTTCTTACGAATGCCCTTTGGTCTTCAGAATGCCCAAGCAACATTCCAGAGATTGATAGACCGTTTTCGCAATGGACTTGAGGACATCCTAACCCTCTCCTATCTGGACGACATAATCGTTTTGTCAGAATCATTCGAGGAACATTCCAATCCCAAAGCTATTTTCGAAAGACTTTTGCTCTTCAAACTTTACGCAAACAGAGAGAACTTCCATTTCGCTTCTTCTCGTGTGAAATATTTGGGATTTTGAATCACACAAAAAGGAATCGAAGTTGATCCAGAAAAAGTTGCCTTTATCCAAAGAATTCCAACTCCCAAAAACGTCGAGGAACTCTAATCCTTCCTTCAAAAGTGTTCTTGGTTTAGACAATATATACAAAACTTCGTGGAAATATTACGACCCCTTAGTGATCTAACGAAAAAGAAAGTCCAAAGGGAATGGGGTTTCAACCAGCAAAAAGCATTTGAAACTCTAACAAACCGCCTCATAACACCGCCCGTGTTAAAGTAAGCAAATGGAACTCAACCTTATACTCTTCAAACCGGTGCAACCAATTATGCTGTCGGAGTTGTTTTACTCCAAGGGGAAGGGTCAAAAGATCCCCCTATCGAATATGCCAGCCGATTGCTTTCTCCGGCTGTGCGAAACTATTCGACGACTGAATGACGACTTCGCTGTCATCTGGGGCCTGAAGAAATTCCGTCGTTACGTTGAGGGATCAGAAGTAACTATAGCATCTGATCATCAAATTTTAAAATGGCTTTTGAACCTCAGGTCTGCAACCGGAAGACTTGCTAGATGGGCATTTGAAATTCAGTCTTTCAACCTGCAATTACAATACATCCCTGGAAAGGTAACGTCATCATCGCTAATATGCTGTCCCCGTCCAAGCTCCGAACATGAAATGTCGCCATGCGAGATTTCAAATACATCTGTAGTGGACATGCCGACAAGAAGTCCGAAAGACATGCGTGAATCCCAATTTAAAGATGAAAATTAAAAAAAAAAGATTATGGAAAGCTTCGAATCCACTCAGAAAACTGAAGAATGTGCCAACTGGACTGAACGCGGATTCTTAATGAATTAAGGTGTTCTCTACCGATACGCCCCTGACTCTGATTCAGAAGAGGCTCAATTAGTCATTTCAACTGCCGAGCGTGAATCCATTATGCAAAAGCACCATGATAACCCAATGGCTGAACATTATGGAGAGGAAGGAACATTCCAACGAATTCCCAGACGCATGGACTGGTATGAAAAAGTACATATCCGACTATGAGAAAAGCTGTCCTGAATGCAACCGCTACAAGGCTACCAACCAAAAGCCAGCTGGACTGTTAAGAACCCCTGTCTATTCTCAACGTTTTGAGGTCATATCTATTGATTTGTTTGAACCGCTGCTAAAAACTGGGACTGGAAACGATGGATCTTCATTGTCGAAGACTGTGCTACCCGATGGATTGAATTATTTCCTCTTGCTAAAGCTACAGCACGCGACTGTGCTATAACCCTCATCGAAGAAGTATTCATGCGGCATGATATACCAGGAAGAATAATCACCGATAGCGTAACGCAGTTTATCAGTGCCGTCATGCAACAAGTTTGCTGCACATTAAATATCAGTCAAAACTTGATACCAGTTTACTTTCCTCAATCTAATCCCGTGGAACGGTAAAACAGAGACTTTAAACCTCGTCTTGCAATCTTTGTAGGAGATGCGCATGACATTTGGCATTCGAAACTCGCAGTTATTTCCTTCGCTATAAATACGGCCGTCTGTGACACTGCAGGCCCTACAGCAGCATTCCTAACGTTTCGAAAAGAGCTGAGGACTGTCGACGACGTTGTCTACGATTTCAAAGATGTGATCGAAAATGAAAACTTTGTTCCTGAAATCACACCTTATCTTAAACGATTCGCAGCTGTCACAAAGGACATAAGAGAACGTATTGCAATGAAGCAAAATCAACGTAAAAAACAATGTGACAAAGGAAGACGACAAGTGTTTTATTCATCAGGTGATAAAGTGTAGGTCAATTTACATCCCGTTAGTAATGTAAAAAACAAAAAGACTCAAAGTTTATACCAAAGCGTGATGGTCCATACTTGGTAATGATAGAGAAATCACCTACTACCTGTGTTATTTCAAGCTTTCATAAACAATCAGAACACTTAGAGAAGTACCATACATCCGCAGTAACATCTTTGCACGTGAACTTCTCTCATTTTTTCGCTCAGGAAGAGAGGTCGACCGCCAAAAGTTACTTTGCATTCCCGAATTAATCAACAACTTGTGGTTTCGAACAATGCTTCAAAGAGGTGTCCCCTTGGCCAGGAAACCAAAAAACCTAAGACTAGAGACAATATTACAAGAGCTCCCAAATCTTCCAGGTTTCCTTGCCGGGACGTCGGCAGAGTCAGAGGGGGAGTTTGTAACCAATCTTTTAATATAAACTCTGCTGCTACTATAAACTGTTGGACTAACTGTAACAACGAGGGTGCCCTCTGGTGAGTAGCCAGAGAAATACTCCAGTAAAAGCCAAGTGTCGGACCTGATAGGTTGTATCAGACTCTTGCTCTGTAATTTTCTTATGTTAATTGTAATGTCCGTGTGTAACTTAAATCTGTAAATAAATTATTGTTACACTATAAAGGACTTTTTTATGATCCCATCCGAAACGAACCCTCATAATGGTTAATTCTGTGAATTGGGATGTTTTCTGACTGCTTTCGTTTTTAAGAAACATCTTTGTTGCGATGTTTCACCAGTTAGAGGATGATCGTTTGAGTTATACTTTATAATCGATGTTGATTTATAGCAGTAGTTATTTTTTAAGTATCATTCAGTAAATTTAGTTATTATATATTTAAGATTTTATTATTACATGCTGTTAACTATAAGTATTGTTTATAAATAATATCCTTTTATTCCCTCCCCTTATTATTTTTCACATCTTATCCACAATATAGATTGCAAGCCATATCACTCTCTGATTAACCCTTGTATTTTATTTATTTATATATTTATTTACGTTTTATTTGAGGTATCGATGTTAAAAGTTGTTATGATCTAATTATCTAGCCTTTTATTATATCTCCTCTTTCACATCAATTATAACTGTTGTTATTTACTTTACCTTATTGCTGCATCATAACAATAAAGTGGAGTACTGATGAGGAATATTTTAGGGAATTCAGAATAGATATAAAAAAAACTTTCCTGCCTCCAGTTTCTGCTCTACTTTCTATGCTTCACAAGCCGTTTCAGTTCAAATATGTTGTATCTTCTCTTGCAACTTGCTACCTTTTCTTCTAGACACTTTTGTGACGTAACTTTGTCCTTGCGCTGTTTTAGCCGTTTTAATTATCAG
>KK122513.1:618098-634743 GCA_000611955.2 Stegodyphus mimosarum
TATTAAAGTATTACAATAGAAAGTACAACTAAAAAAGGTGTAAAAGCAACTAAAATATATACTTGCTGGTGCTTCAGTCTGAAGTTTACAACAAAGAAAAATAAAAAAGCTAAATTCCAGCTGCTTGCTGCCTGATAGCCCAATAATAACGGGATATTTATAGTTCATAATGTTAAAGATAAAAACCTGGCTTCTGAGCTAACTTTTCTTCTCCCGCAACTTCAAGTGAACAATTAATTCATCAACATTCAGGGAACCAGCAAAATGGAGGGGGATCACTGCGCTCCAGATGCAGATCCCCAAAGCTCTCTTTTAAAACTTTGCGCTAGTTATTTAAATTAAATTACTTTATACTGTCTGGTGAAGTGACGAAGATACAGAAGTACAGGAAATATTTATCATGGAGAGATAAGGAGTTAATTAAAAGAAATGTTACAATTTCAAGGATACTTACCTAATAATTTATGTTGAGAAGTATAGTTTTTCATTAGCAAGCAGTTTTTGTTTTATTTAATCAGAATATAAAGTAACCAGATTTCTTAAAGTTAATTTCTCAATATATGTTTCCTATTTTTCCAGTGGAGGAGGTTTTCTATTTTCAGCTCATCGGATTCTGTAGTTAACGTAGACATCGCAAGAAGAAAGGTCTGGTCCCTCACCGAGGCCACGCATTTTTCCGAGTGATATTTTTCATATGAAACATAATTTTATAGGGGTTAATCATATGGATTGGTGGAGCAGAGAGATTTTGGATCTGGTGGATTACGCAAAGTTGACTTCGCTTGTCTAACTAAGTGGAGGGATATCTTCATGAAGATTTAAAATTTTCCACGAAGGACTTTAGAAATTTCCCTCTATTTCACATTCCGGCACGAAAGAGCCATTAATTCTTATTCATGGAAAACACAGGTGAAACCACGGAAACTCTCATGCAGCCATTGTGTTCTTTGGGATTTATACTCAGGTCAAAGTATCAATATTAATTAGTTTTATCCACTCAGTCTTTGGTGAGGTGAAGAATCACAAGGCGCTGAATTATTATAAGGAAAATATTTTTACATTGAACAGTATATTAAAAGAATTTCATATGCTTTCTATGCCTATTTTTCCAATGAAACGTTTACATAAAAATTACATTATACAATGACATTTATAAGAAAGAATATCTCACTAAATACTTCACGGTTTTATTTCGGTTGTTGCTGAGGAAAACAAACCAGAGAAATGGAAGGAAGATCGCTTTGAACCTTTGCAGTTTATTCTAAAATGCAGTAGCTCAGTCCAAATCTTGTAATATTCCTGAGAATTTTTCTCATAGCTGCTGTAAGTGTTACTTGTTGTGAGAGGAATTTTTCTAAATACAAATTGATCAAGAAACGAGTAAGACCTAAAAATTAGCACCTCGCATTTAAGAAATTTTATAATAATGTCTGCTGAACAGGAACTGGAATAATGCAATAAACTTAGATCACCGATTTGACTTTCCTAACAGAAAAACAAGCAAAATAACCATTTAGATTTTAGGAATTAAAATTTTATTTTAAACATAAACACGCAACTTTTATTTATTTCTTTTGCGCTGATTTTGGTATTTTACGGAAATTTTGGTGTGCAGTGACAATGGCGGCAAACGGATCACCCAGGTTGGCAAGAATGCCGGCTACGTTGCTGTTTAAACAACTAATTATTCGTACTTTTGCCAATATGTAATTGGATTTACTAGACGATTTTAAATTCGGCTTATATACATGTTTATAATATTGGGTGACTTTTTGCATTAAAATCTCGGTGCCTTCTCTGAAGAAATTTATGAATTCTGAATAAAAAAGTAGTCTCTAATTAATTTCAAAGTAAAATGTAAAATAATAATAATAATAAACTGCCCGGATGGTTTCGTGGTTAGGGAAGCCTACTGCAGTACCAAAGACCCGGGTACGAATCTCGGAAAAGGCATGCTGTAACTGTCCGTCCCTCGATAGAAGGCAACGGTGGCCCACTTATTAGGTGTTTCCACAATAAAGTGGCCATCGTTTCCGGCCTTAGTAGTGACCAAGTCTAAATGTCCGTCAATGGGGGGGGGGAATAAATAAGCAAGAGGCAGCTGAATTCGATCGACTGGTGATGACGACTCAATTAACCATTCGACTTTCAGCTGCTTCTTTCAGGAAGTAGAAAAACTGGAATTGAAAAAAAATAATAAGGGTTCTAGCAGTTTCAGATGATTCTAGCAGTTTTGACATTATGCTATTATTTCAAATGTGCATTCATATTCCTTCAGATTCCTATTCCCAAGTTATCAGAAGCTGATGGAAAACTATGTTAGAATAATTGCGATAATATACATATATGTATCCATTTAATAACGAACAAGAGAAAAAAAAGAATGAATATATAATATATAATTTTTTATTACCTCTCGTATAATTTGATTTTAAGATTACTTTCTTGCTGTCTTAGATAACTCTTATTCGAAGTTCAGTTAATCAAGTCTTAAAACTGCTATGCATATGGAGGATGTACTTTGTTATAATCTTGAGTTATTTAGGTTAAGAAGACAGAAAAACATTTGAAGGATAACAATAATTTGAGTTTCTCTAGATAATGACGTTGAATTTACTTTTTATTCCTGTATACCTCTTTAAATAAGTGAGGTTAGATTGAATACTTGATAAGTGAGATTAGATTCGAATAGCAGTTGAATTTAGAAAAAGCAAAAGCACTGTTGTTTATATTTTCCATCTTTAACCATTCAGATAATGTTTAAGATTTTTGCAAGTTTGCATTGTGGTATTAATCAGCCTGTGATCCTCAAGTTATATTTAAGTTTGCAAGTACATATAAACATACTTCATAATGTATCTTATAACAACATAAATCTACTTTAAAATTTCTCTTTAGAATTTTTAATTAAGTTTGATTTTATATCCGTTAAATATTTAGTTAGTTTATATCTTAGCGGCTGCCAACAATTGGCGCATGAGTCGTATCTCATCCTGGCTGCTAAAATTACAGTGCCATGAAGGAAGAATGCGCAAGACCAAAATTTTGCGTGATACACCATGCATATGAAAATGATTAGGAATGCACAGTATGAAGCTATAAAAGGTACCATTAATGCCACCTTAAAGCATCGTGAAGGAAAAGACCAGCGACCTTGTTTCTTTCTTTCTTTCTTTTCTTTTTCTTTTTTTTCTTTTCTTTTTTCTTTTCTTTCTTTCTTTTTTCTTTTTTTTTGGTCCAAAGGAGTTTTGCTCCTGAATGGTTATTGCTTTCGTTTTGCGTTGGAAACATTAAAAGTTGAATCACTTTTCAAACTGTTGAAACCAAATATTGCAGCTCTGTGTTACATTTAAAGAAATTAAATAATGAAGAATCTGCATAAATGTATGCATATTTCTTCAAATGTGATAAAACAACGGTACCTAGAGCCATACATTTTTGAATAACGTACGTTTCCACCCCAATGTGCGCATCCGGGAGCCCAAATTTGGAATTTGTTTTATTATCTATTTCATATTTTGTAAAACTTTAAACAAATTTTTGATGAACAAACGATTTAAAAGCGAGCAATGGCAACACTCTAAGGGGAAAAAAAACTTTTTGTCTCCAGCACGCGGAACTGTGTATCGGAATTTCTAAAGATAGATCCTTTTTAAAATTATTTTGCGATATTGCTGTTGAACTGAATTTTATGGTTTAGATGCGAAGAACATGATATTTAATAAATAAAGGTAGCACACAAAATGTTAAAAAAAAAAGCCATTTTGGACGTAATTTAAAATCTGAAACCTTTCAGATTTTAAATCGCATTTACTCTTTGTTTGGGTAGAAGGTCTAATTAGTCCGTATTGCTCGTATAAAAAAATGGAACTCTTTACCTGTCCAAATTTGATTACAGGAGATTTCTAGGACACCACGAATTTAATTGACGACCGGTGGTCCCCTGGGGTCCTAGTTACTCCAGGTGCAATGGCGCCGATTCCTCTAAGGTTCTGGGACAGGGGTTGAACCCTTGGGCCCAGTTTGGAGAGGGTTGAGGACACTTAGTGTCTTTAAATTGACGGAAAGGAGACAGCTCAAAATCTTATCTTATCTTATCTACTACTACAGAGTGTTGAATCACACATATGAGCTTTAAGTATGGTATAACTTTATCTTTTCAAATCAATTCCAATTCTGCATGAGGTACGTATTTGTATCAAGGTGATCATGCCCACTTGGGGACAGATTACTGGTATTATCAACTTGAGCTGTGAATCCATGTTTTGAAGGGGAATTCAAGTTGGCAGACATTCAGAAATTAGTTCATGAGGTTGCTAGTAATTTGTATATGGCCCGCGCAAAACAAAAATTTCATTCTGATAAGAAAAGGCGGGAGGTTGATTTTAAGGAGGGAGGTAAAGTTTTAAAAATTAGGCATTCTCTTTCCCTTGCAAAAACGTGAAGAAATTTTGTAACAAGTTTCAGCCTCTTTGTAAATTAAAGAATCAGAAAAACACTGGTGGTTTTGAATGAATAATATAGTGAATCCTTAAAACCAAATGTGGATCAAAAGAAACGTTATTATGAGAGAGATGATATGCCACTGCTATGAGGGATATTGCGGGAATCATCTGACGTGAGCAATGAAGAGTCATCCAGAAATACAGTGGATCCAGCGTTGACATCCATGTTACGAGGCACGCAAGGGAAAAGAAAGAATTTCGGAGTGTGAGTAACAAATAAAAATGGTAGAGGAGCAGGCAAAAAGCAAAGCTACAGAGAACGGGGGGTCAAGAATAAAAGCAAGAATAAGAAATTTTTCCAGCTGTCAAAGAAAAGTTCAAAGATCACTGAGATGTGGCGACGACCCGAATGCTAAACAACGAGAATGGAAAGAACAGCAAAAACAAAGTAGCGGTAAAGAAATTCATCATTAGTCTGGTAGCAATGGGAAAATGAGAAGTTAGCCAAGCCGAAATGGCCAACAAAGTCAGCTATTTTCTACATGCTCTGTGAGTCCAACACTTTTAAATTTAATCACTTCATCATAACATTTTAAAATGGAAAAAAAAAAAAAAAAAAAAAAAAAAAAAAAAAACATGGTTTTGCTATCCATTCTCCTACACAATGTTACAGTTTTGAGGATCAGTATTTTATTTTTTACACCTCGAGTTACTTTATTGAATTAATTTTATCAATCGGGTTTCTAAGATATGTAGTCTGTAAGAAGATCCTCAATTTTAAGCTGGGATTTTGTAAAAAATTTCGGACCCTGACTATTTTGGAAAACTTAAGACCCATATTTTGAGAGGTATGCTAAAATAATTTCTCCTGTATGTGATGCCCTATAGTGTTACCATCGCATTTACGACAAAAGAAATGGAAAACCTGTTCAAACACGTTTAGGCACTTTTTTTCAGAAAGCCACTTCAAGAGTTGATGTTTGCTGGTCCATCCAACATGCCAACTCCTGAAAACTCTGCTGTTGTCTCTCCATCACAAATGTTCTCTTTACTTGTAGACGAATCTTCAAAGGGCGAGTCAGATGTTGATGTAAAGGTCTACTAGCCTTATTCTGATTTTATCCACCCATGCTTAACGGCAGCAATCCATTGTATAGTAAATTCTTTAATTTTTTTAAATTGTAATACACTGTATTTAAATTTCAAAATCTATTATTTATTGATTGATTTTAGTATTTTTTAACGTTTATTTGGTAGCATCTGTAGCTATTACTCACGAATACATTTCAGAATTATGAATAGTGAATCTAGTGATATTTTACGAAAAAAGTCAGCGTACAGACGGTCGTTCGGAACGTAATTCCTTGGTACAGGTGTGAAGCGTCTGTATATTTATATATTGCGCCGTATATACCCCTAATGGCATGGATATCCCCCTCTATGTAAACCATAGAGGTAACAAAGGACTTACTTCCTACCTCCTTGTTGTAAACTGATATTATGCGTGATGCATGTGTGTGGTATGTTGCTTGTACATATATAATATGTTTAGCAATTATATTTTTAATATGTAATTTGCTTGGTTTAATTAAAAACTTATTTCAGTAGTATTCAATTTTGTTTTCTAAATTTTGCTTTCCTATACTAAAATTTTTTTCACAAACTTTAAATTTCTTCCTACTGTTTCTGGTTGCAATTATGAGATTCATCCTAGCCTTTCTTATATTTCCTTCAGATGCCTAATCCCTTACGGATATTTATCAATCCATAATACATAATAAAAAATGCAAGGAAAAATTGAAAATATTTATTTTGTAACTAAGATCTAAATTTTGGCACTTGCAAGAAATTTCTCTTGTTTATATTTCGCAATTCAAACGTTTTGAGAGCTAAATCTTATATTTTCGAGCTGACATTAATTCAAATTATTCTATTGTGTTGAATTAACCTCTAAATAAGTTATTTAAAAATAATCAAGTTTTTCGATTGCATTCCAAATTTTCAAAGAAAACTTTCAAAGTAGGACAAAACGTGAGAATAAATAATGACAACTTCTTTCTTTTATTTATCAAAATTTTCTTTGACACGGGAAGTAGAAAATGCCCGTATTTGGATGTAAACAATTACAATCTTTTTTGTTACAACTTGACACTAGATTGTATTTTGATTTTGATAAAATTTGTAACTTCGGGGAAAAATTACTAGCAACTGTTTTGATCATGGATTGTAATTGCTGCTTGGCCAACTGGATTCTTTTTTAAGATTTACTCGTTTCATCTGCAAAAAACACTTTTCGCAAATAAATCTGCTTCCAAACAAAGCGACTATTGTTATTGTGAAAATTCGTATTGAATGTATTTATCTTTTGACAAGTCCGAATGAGAATTAATGAAGCCTGTATCTTCAGATCTTATTACACTGGTAAATCAATAAGCTATGTTTCCAGATTTTCTGGTCTTTATTCCCTTTCGTTTTAATAGCATAAATTATTTTCTCCCTCCTTTCCGCTTGCCTTCGTGGTGTAACTGGATAGTACGTCTGGTAAGCAATCGGGATATCCGGTGTTTGAGTCACGACAAGCGCAGTGCACATTTTCCATGTCTTCTGCATCGACTAAAAGGTAATACAAGTCGAACTAAGAGGTGGTGGACAATAATTCGTCACAACGAGGATTTAGAAATTGGGTCCCCTTATTCCCAGTCGTCCTTTAAAATATGAAGTATATAAGGTAACTTCTCCCTCCTTTCAGAGTGCCTTGACCGCGAATAAAGTTTACTGTATTAGTTATTGCTTCAATAACCTTCACAATTTGCATACTTTCGGCCTTTTCAATCTGCAAACTTTTGATATCGTACACTGCTGGCCACCGTAAATGCAACAACCTGAAGGAAGCACTCAAAAAAACATGAAATTTACAACGTGCATTAAGGAAAGATATATGCAAATGATTAGGATTTCAGCGCAGACGCACATCACGCGCGCCTGTGGCGCAATTTCAAAGCGCTATTTCAATCTTGAAGTTTTCGTCGAGTTCAAGTTCGGCAATTGTGTTTTTCTTGTAGTTTTTTTTTTAAACGATCAATTATGCCTTGTAGTAAACAGCGATCATCTTTTGATCAAGTATCCGAGTTCGACAGAGGAGGGATAGTGACCTACCGAGAGTGTGGATTATCTTTCAGGGAAATCGGTAGTCGTGTTGGGCGAAACCAAACAACTGTAATGCGGATATGTGACCGTTGGATGCAGGAGGGTACGACGGACCGATGTGTTCGATCTCATTCACCTCAGTGCACCACTTCACGTGATGACAGGAACATTTTGCCCATGGCAGTGACGAATCGCTCAGTCACATCACGAACCATAGCACAGCACATTCAGTCTGTAACGAATCATCCAGTGTCTGCGCGTACCATGCGATGCCGTTTACAGCAGAGTGGTCTGTCCGCAAGATGTCAATTGATTCGTCTACCCTTGAGAAAAACCACAGACGTCTCTGCCGCCAATAGTGCGATGAAAGAAGTTTGTGGACGGCAGAATGGAATGAAATTGTCTTTACTGACGAATCACGCTTCTGTCTGCAACACCACGTTGGTTGGATTCGAGTCTGGAGACACCGTGGAGAGAGGATGCTGAACAGCTGCGTTATGCACTGCCACACTGGTCCTGCACCTGATATTATGGTATGAGGCGGTATTGGATATCACTCTCGCACTCCTTTAGTACAAATTGCCGGTACTTTAAGCAGCCAGCTCTACATCTCCGAGTCGTTGGAACCAGTTGTCCTTCCTTACGTTCAGGGCTTGCCCAGAGCCATATTTCAAGAGGATAATGAGCGACTACACGTGGCACACATTGTCCAAGGGTTCTTAGTCAATCGCCAGATTGAATTGCTTCCCTGGCGGCTCGCTTTCCGGATCTTTCGCCAATAAAAAACATGTGGTCCATGGTTGCTGAACGATTGACCAAAATTATATCCCAAACTGCCACACCATATCAACTATTTATTTTTGTGTCATGAGAATTTTGATTTCATTTATCAAATCAAAAATTTGTTTGAAAACAACTTTTTGATATAACTACCTGACTTTGTTATATTAAATAATTTTTCCGTCTCACTTTCAATTTCTTAAAGTAACGCAGTAAACATTATGATTCAAAGCTTGACCGCGAATAAAGTTTACTGTATTAGTTATTGCTTCAATAACCTTCACAATTTGCTGTGTGGAAGCTGCTTGGTCTGCTATACCCCAAGAACACATCCAAAATCTCTTTGAATCAATGCCGAGGCGTGTGGTAGCGGTGATTTCCAACAATGGCGGCTACTCAGGCTACTGATTCTGGAAGGAACCACACTTCACAGAAGTCTATAAATTTAATCATTTGATACTTGATCAACATGTTTTCTACTAAATAAATTGTGTTGAGATACCTCTTGTCTTTCTTGGTGTTGCAATTTAGGTGGCCAGCAGTGTATTTACAACAAACACATGACTAAAATGTATTCGCGAGTCGCATAAAAATACGTCGGGCCAACAGTCTGAAAGCGCTACTCTAAACAATACGTTTGACCCTAATTATAATTCTGAGGCAAATTTTATTATCATAAAAACACTGAATTAACATCTAAGAGCAAATTCAATGATGCACCAAAGTAAAAGCTAGAAGCAATTACGAAATTAATATCACAATAAAGCATATTATTTAGTCTGTATATTCTATAAATTTGTAATACTATGTAACTGAAGTTACAGAACTACGGTAAAATGCTGTACGATACTGTGTTTTATGTAGAGAAATCTGTAGTTCGACGTTGCATTTCATCTATAGAAAATTGCATTGCGATACTATGTTTCCGGTATATATTGTTACGGATTATTTACTTAGCTAGTTATTTGGAATTGTAATTAAAATTCTTTTATTTTCCCGTGCAACGCAGATGATTTTTGAAGAGAAAGCTGCGTCGGAAAAGTAAAAATAAAAAAGCGCGTGCATTTAATATTTAATAAATAAATATAATATTTAATATTTTATATATATATATATATAAAGTGCATTTAATATTTAATAAATAAATATCTCCTAATTGTTGTTGCCATCCAGAAAAATCGAGAAAATATGTTTTACCAGAATGTTCTAGTGATTAATTAAAAAGCTTATAAAAGCCGAATTAAAACACCTCATATCAGTTGCTGTCGTTTGAAGCGAACTGTTTGTTTACTAAATGCTGTTATTGATTGTAGCGAATTCGCTGTGAGATGCAATTAGTTTCTCTGCTTTGAATTGAGTTCTGTTTAATGTTTGAGATATTGTACGAATATCTCTGAGGAAATATTTCAGTACTTTGTTTTATTTCTTTTGAAAAGAATACACTTTATTAAGTTTTTAACGACTTACGCATTCAATCCCTAGCGAACTCGTACGCACGCAACAATTTTTGGCGTCAGAAGTGAGATTTCAATGCCATTCACTAGAGCTATGGACAATTGAGACAGCTCGTCAGTGCTTTTGCTGCATTCCAAGAAAAGATGGAAGCTAGTCAAGTTTCTGCTAAAGAAGAAACGAAATCCGTTAAAGAAAAGGAAGATGGTCAAGTAACTTTTAAAGAGGAGATGAAAGTTGTTCAGGAATCTGTTAAAGAAGACATAAAAGCTGTACAAGAAAAGATTGAAGCAGATCAAGAGGAAATGAAAAGAGAAATTACCTGCATAATAGAAAACAAATTCGAGGCTATGGAAGGCAGAATAAACACAATTGAACACAAAGTTGGAAAAATTCAAGAAAGAGTTTCTGCAGTGGATCAACAAATTGACGAAAGAGTTTCTACCGTCCAAGAACAAATCGAAGAACAAATTGAAGAGAGGGTTTCTGCTGCCGTCGCCAAAGAAGTTGACGCCTTAAAGAAACGCATAGCGACTGCAGAAAGCAATTCTGATGGATTTAAATTTTTATCTGTGCCTTCTCGTTCCTCCCTGAAGTTATCCACATACGATGGAAAGACCTCTTTTCAAGTATATAAGATACAATTCTCAATAGTGGCGGAAACAAGCGGATGGAATTCCCAAACTAAGGCCTGTCCTCTCTCCGCTTCTCTGTGAGCAGATGCAGAGGATATCCTGCAGATTCTTCCCGAAAACCAAAGACTAGATTTCGAAGCTCTGTCCGGCGCATTGGAGCTGCGTTTTGGGGAGAAATGTTTGAAAGACTACAGCAAGCTTCAACTGAAATCCCATCAACAGAAGCCCACCGAAACACTTCAAGAGCTTGCCACGGATGTTGAAAGGCTGTCCCATCTCGTCTTTACGGAGTGCCCGAAAGAAACAAGGGAAATCCTGTCCCCGCAGTACTTCATCGATGGCATCGGGATCCTGAAATACAGAAAGAGCACTGCGAATGGCTGATGTGAAGGACTTAAAATGTGCTGTGGTGTACGGCATGAAATTTGAGGCAACCCTACAAGCAACTTGTAGAGATAGCTACCCAGTTAGAGCTGTGTGAGTCCGCGAGCCAGTGGATCAATTGATAGCTCGTTTAGATGATTTATTCTGACACGTCAATGACTTGAAACGGTATATTAGTGACAAGAAGAGGACCCTAAAGTGCTGAAACTGCGGTGCTGAAGGACACATACGAAGAAACTGCAGAGCACCCCAGAATACGGAAAATAAGACATACGATTTAAACAGACAATTAAATGCCATGAGATAGAAAAGGAGTGACAATAAACCAAAGTGTCTGAACTGCTGAGTTGAAGGCCAGGTAAGAAAGAACTGTAGAACACCACAGGGCACGGAAATTAATACCATTTCCAAGCAACGACGGAGGAAACAAATTAATGACCATATCGAGGAACGGATGTTGCCAGATAATGAAAAACCCTGGTTTAAAGCGCTCAAGATTTCTACAGTTACAGGCAACAGTAATGGACTATCCACTAATGGGCATATAGATGGTGTGCCTTGCAATATGATCATTGATACAGGAGCTAATGTTACCATCATTCGGAAATATTTAGCTCAACAATTCAAGTATAAACTGATTTGGACGCCATCCAGTGTTACCCTCCAGATTGCATCTGGTGATAAAATCGACTCAGATGGGAAGTTAAATTCGAACATCACGTTTGGATGTGCCGCCCCTTATCACATAGCATATGTAGCAGATATTACAGATCCTTACATACTAGGTTTGAACTTTTTTAGGAAATACAATTTTTCCTTGGACCTCAAAAACAACAAACTGCTTTCAGCATTAAAGGACATATCTATCCATTATCAAGAAGGATCCTCACCTGGAAACACGGACGTGTCGTCTGCAAGACACGGCTTAGATAGCTGCCAAAATCATACTAGGGTCGAAGAGAAACCTGAGACTACCGGCAATTCTCCATCCCAGATGCTCATAGATCATGATCTTGGTCCGCCTAGTGATCACTTGTTTGGTCGCCTTCCGGATGCGCCTTCATCGCCTGAGGAATACGTCCAAGATCTCCAGGCTCGGTTTAAAGTGATGCATAATTTTGCGCGAGAGCGAGTCAATGTGGCGACAAGGAAGATAAGACCCAATACGATACCAAAGCTACTGAACATACAATAAAGGAGACAAGGTGTGGTTGTGGAATCCGACTCTATGCAAAGCATCTTCTCCGAAACTACAGTCACCTTTTGATGGACTGTGCACAGTCTTAAACAGACTGAACGACGTCGTGGTTCGGGTTCGCAAGTCATCGAACTCCAAGCCAAAAGTTGTTCATTACGACAGGTTAGCTCCTTACTATGGCCATAGTACGTAGTGTATGTAATTGTAAATAGTATAAGACCATGGTTCTTTTTGTATTTAGCATTTAATAGTATTTGATTTGTATTTAGTATTTCATAGTAGTTGATAGTATTTGATTTGCTTAAAGTTACTTATTGCAATTATTGTTTATTTTATTATTGTAATGTAATGTTTATTATTCCATTGATGCAGTTGTAAGTTTGGTTTCCTGTCCACGGACTGTACTGTCCTTGGGAAGTGCAGTCCTTGGGAAGGGGGCAGTATTACAGATTTCGTATTTGTTTGCTGTTTATTTGCTCAAAATTGTAATTAAAATTGCTTTATTTTCCCGTACAACGCAGACGATTTTTGAAGCTACGTCGGAAAAGTAAAAATAAAAAAGGCGCGTTCATTTAATATTTAATAAATAAATATCTTGTATTTGCTGTTGTTAACCAGAAAAAATGAGAAAATATGTTTTACCAGAATGTTCTAGTGAATAATTAAAAAGCTTATAAAAGCCGAATTAGAACACATCAGCTCAGTTGCTGTTGTTTGAAGCGAACTATTCGAACATTGACTGTTTGTTAATGCAACTGTTTGTTTTGTTTACTTAAAGCTGTTATTGGCTGTAGAGAATTCGCTGTTAGATGGCATTAGTTTCTCTGTTTTGAATTGAGTTCTGTTTAATATTTGAGATATTGTGATATTGTACGAAATATTTCAGTATTTTGTTTTATTTCTTGTGAAAAGAATAAAATTTATTAACTTTTTAACGACTTGTGCATTCAATCCATTACGAACTCGTACACACGCAACAAATTTGTATTTCGGCATTTCGTTTCATCTACAGAAAATTACAGTACGATACTGTGTTTCAGATGTATATATATACTGTATATGTATGTATACATACAGTATATTGTTGCGCAATACTGTGCTTCAGGAACGCACATTCCTGAAACACAGCATTATATAATACCTTAAAAGATTGATATAATCGACCATTTATTTAGAAGGAAAATAGGTGTATACAAAGCTACTTGTATTATCTGTATTTAACGTGAGAACGAGAATCATGTACCATCATAACGATATTTATGAATTACTTACTTTTTTCCATGGAAAAAATCCGAAAATAGCATTAAATTTGCGAAACATTTTGAAAATAGATACATGTTTTTATTTCATGATATATAAAAAAAATATATTTCATAGTAAACACGGGAAAAAAATACTTCAAACCGCATAGCGAAAAGAAGTTTTTATATTCCATTGGGAATACTTTTGCATGTAATCTATAATTATTTCAAAGATATAAATCAAAACTTGTAATTTAAAACCTTATACAGTAGCAAGGACAAATAACAGATTTCATTCTTATACGATCAACGGAATTTGCTATTTTTATTACCGCAAACTAGTTTTTCTGTCTTGCATTTATATATATATATAATGAAACTTAATTTTTATCTGAATTTAAAATATCTCGTTTTTGTCAATTTCGAAGACTTAGTAGAAGGTAAAATATTGTCTAAGTAAATTGTTACGAGAACTTTAACAGGGAGGTGACTTATATAGCTTTATTGAGAAACGGATCTCATTCAAAATTTAATAAGAAAGCGCCTTTAGTATTAAAATAATTAACATGCTTGAGTGTAACATAGTTTTACAGAGTTTTATTGTTCAGAAATTGATGGAAAGGAGATTCTGGCACAGATTTAATTTTTCTCTTTCTCCCAGTTCTCATCATCCCGTCAATGACACAGTGATTAAGACCACTGAATATTGGCAGACCTCATGCTCGAACCAAGGTGAGCGAACTGGCTGCGTGGGTGTTTCTTGTAGCTCTTTTTAAGTGTAATGTTACTAGCCAGTTTTTCTCAGAAAGGTTTTCATAAAGGCATTCCTTCCTTAAGGCTGATAGCCGTCGGTAGTTAGCCATGCTTCACAAAACATAGCCGATTCTCATCAGTTTTGCAAGCAATAGATTAATGTTAGACGGTTAATAAATTAATCAGCATGCTTTTAATAACATTGGTAATTTATTATGTTTGAAAGCGTAGCAGGTTTTTAAATCCTGTCTGTTAACTACCTTTACTCTGCAAACATTTGAGTTTTCAATCTCCACGCCCTAAATTCGCAGCTCTTAGCAAACACTTATTTCCATTACTAGCTTTCAAAGACAATGCCCATCACCTTTTTAATCTGTGTTATCACTTCATGAAACATGTACTTTATATTAAGAATGAAAATAACAAAAACAATGAATTAAGTTTTTAAATAAAAACATAATTATAGATTTTGAATTGCTTTATGAGACAAGGACTTCCGTGATGTGAAAATTTTATTATTTGGAAAGAAATTTTAAGAATATATGATCCACAAAGCTTTACAACTAAATAGCAAAGAAGGAATATAAATTAAGATCATATTATAACTTTTTAACAAAAGAATTTCGTCTGTTATGATTCACGAAAATTGTATTTTTTATTTACTAGAATGAGATGATTTTGTATGCGAGTAGAGACAAGTTTTAACAGATTCATTATGCATCATTGAAATGTCATTGGAAGAAAGTTTTTAAGTGAATGAACTGAAATTAATCAGAAATTAAAGCCAGTATTACACTGAAAAGACCAATTTATAAAATTGATGTAATTGCATTTAAATCACACACAATTGGTTTTAATCATGCAGCTATCTTATTAATAAGAGGAACTAGATTATTTATTTTATACATGTTTAAGTACCTAGCAATTGCTATATATTGAGTACGCGTAGTATATGTACATACTCATCATTTTTATGAGCAGGACTCGTGAAGGATAATGAGACGAGACCACACTGCAGAAGGAACAGCTAAAGTCAATCGCTTGCTCGCAGTAGCAGGTCAACTACTGCATAAGGCTTTTACTACAGCAAACTTTTAAAGAAATGATTAAGCAGAACTGACGATAAAAGATACAAGGCATTGATTCAGATTTAGGCGTTCATTTGGAACAATCTATAGCACGACTCATTAAGAATGGCATTTCAATAAAGTGCACGCATGGTGAGTATCTGAGGGTTTTAGAAAGGAAACGAAAGATACGAGCTTCTCAGCGTTTCTCAGAAATCTCATACTTAATAAAGTTTTCAAAAAAGTTAATCTCTCTTGCAGAAAGTTAAAGGAAGAAGAAAGTACGTTCCTGGAAGCCATTGTTACCACTGAGGCATCATTTTGCCGAGGGAAATATATTCACCAGCATAATGAACATATGAAATAAATGTAAATAGCTGTTCCCAAATAAGTTTTAATTCGGGCCATAGGTTGTTTAAGTTTTAATTATTGAGTTCTGGAATGCTTAAAAAAATTCTTTCAACTGAAGCTTAGACTTCAGCTAAACGAGAATTGCAGACACATTCTGAACAATTTGAGGAAACTTAAAGGAGGGTATACGAAACAAAAGGTCCGTCTTCAAAACAGCAACCTGAATTTTATTTGTGCATAAAGATTTATCTGAAGCAGGGGAATCTAGTTTTTAATATCTTCCTCTGCATTAAATTGCGGGCTCCATTTCTCATTTTGGAACAGGAAATAGAATAGAAAACTGCTATCATATTTTAAGATTAAAAATTTCTGACATAAAAAGGCTAACACTATATGTCTTCTGTTGCTAATTTTACGTTGCTTCTGACGTCGGTATTTAAATACGTATTATTTAATCTAATTAGAATTAAACGTAGTCTGTATGATACCGGCTTTATCTAATATCAGAGAAAGGAAGGAGAAAGGCACTGTGAAAACGAGTTACTTTCATCTGATGCTAAGAAAAGATAAGTAAAAAAAGGAAAACAGCGACCCAGATTCGTTTCGAGTTCTCCACAGCACGTTCCAAAACAAGGACAAAATTTCACCAGTTGCGTTATTTAGCCACATTTGCTCTCGGAAAGAAAACCGGTTCAGAATGATTATACCGACAATCAAAAGGTCGTTTTCTCTTTTATTTATTCTTTCAAACAGAAAACATTGTCACAGTTGGTGGTTCATATATGTGATGGGCAGGAATCTTTAAAATTTCTTTCTTTCTTTTCTTTTCAAAATTCCATAACAGACTTGGAAAAACTCTCATTGTTCGTAGGTAAAGACAAGAAAGAGATGACTGAAAGCAAGATGATCTTTAAAAAGCACACAAAATAATGTGTTTTTTCTCTCACCTCAAAGCAGAATTATCGTCGGATCTTTAGAAATTCAATACATTAATGTGATGTTCAAAGTTCACTCAGTTCGAAGAAAACCGCTACTTCGTATGTTTTACTAGTCTGATGAAGTATATTGACATCAAAGTGTTCCTCGAGAGTTGGAGAAATTTAAATCACTAGATCAGAATTATAGAGAGAATAGTCTATAATTTTCGATTAAAATTGCTATAGGTGTTGTTGAAGAAAGTGACGGTATGACG
>KK122513.1:634760-661084 GCA_000611955.2 Stegodyphus mimosarum
GGAGCTAGGCTTTTGCTTCAGGATGCAATCTCTGTTGCCCGATGAAATCTATAAAGACAGCAATCTATAGCATTTTTAATAAAACATTTTCGACCATTCATTGCATAATTCTGATCTTATAATTTACATTTCTTTAACTCTCAAGGAACATTTTGATGTCAATACACATCAGACTGGTAAAGAATCACAAAGCAGCAGTTTCATTTGAATTGAGCAGCTAGAGCGCCATATTTTACGAGACACTAATCATTAATCGGCATAGTGGTTAAATTGAAAAATCTACATTGACTACAGGTCGTAATGCGTCAGGGTAAAATAAATTTTTTTTTTGAAATAATGACATTTGCAAACATACTCTTTTATTTGTTCTTTTGCTTCTTGAAAATAGGAAAACAAACCGAAAGGAAAAAAAAAAGAAAGAAAGAAGAGATTGAAAAAAAAAAAAAGAAAGACAAGGGGAAAACAAATCGGAAAACTCGTGATGGTTTTAAGCATTTCTCTATCTCTCTTTATAGCAAAGCAAATGTACATATTTGCTATAAAGAGAATTTGCGATTTTAGCAATATTTAGAAATCTTACGATTATTAGCGATTTATAGCAATTTACAGCAATTATTAGCGATTTATAGCAATATTTAGAAATTTTAAGATTAATATTTTTATTAAGGAAAATAATAAGCTTTAATATTCGCTTTTGAAACTATTATATATTAAATGTAAAATAGGTGTGTTTGTAAGAAGCATTAGGATTTTTTAAAATAGAAAACAAAAAAATCAATTGTGCCTTTTCGGGGATTCAAACTACTGATTTTCCAGAACCACTTATACCACGAGAGCACACACGAAAGGATGCGATTTAAGTTGTTCTGTATCATTGTTCCCTCAAACCAAAAGTTCAATAATATTCGGAAAGAGAAACATCCTTATTGGCTGAAGTGTTAGCGTGATATTGAAAAAATTGTTAAATAAATACTTAAAAATGCATCATGCAACAATAAAACGAAATACACTCGAAAGAGTAATTATTAATGTAATTATCACAGCTTTATACAAATACCTATGCATACATGCATACATATGTATAATTTGTTCATAAAGAACTTATTTCAAATGCCAACTAAATATGCAAAGTATATTAAAAATATCTGGAAAAAATTGTAAAGGCTGGCACAGGAACCGAAATAAGCAGATTACGTAATTCAGGGGTGGACAAATACATTTAACCGCGGGCCAAAAAGTTATTATTAAGTGGTTCACGCGGGCAAGGCCGTCGCAAAATGCGATGGTGCTTTTGCTACGATCTATCGAGGTGCTCCTATTATTTGCCAGGATGTAATCGGAGAAACCCCTTCCTGGTATGAATTTAAAAAACAAATACAATTTAAAATAACACTTTATAAATTAATAAACTTAGTTTTATACTTTTTACTTTAAATAAACCCCATTCCGTGAATACGGAGTCCCGACGGCCCTAAGTGCTTTTCATTCTTCAGGTCGAGAGTAAGTGGTTATTTTGTTGCTTTTCTTAGAAAGAGGGGAGATATGGCTGGGTTACTGGGAATCTGCAGCTTCACAAAATACGCCAAAAAAGGGATTTCTTTCTATTGGTCACAAATGATTGACTTGAATACTGTTTCTTTTCTAATCAAAAATTAGGCGTGAAATATTCTTTCCTTAACTCCTTTTTTTTTTCAGTCTTTCTACCTCAATAATATTCCTTCACATTTAATTGTTTAATTTCTAAATTAAAGTCTTTAGAAATGAAATAATTATATCCTTGGCCGATGCATATAATTCTAGTATATTTATTCTTAGCTGAGGTTGGTCGCTAGTACACTTATGTATACTCACATAATTTTAACAACAGATGCGCAGTTTGCGTACAAAATCAAGTGGGAAAGAGATGAAAGTGTCGCTGCATGTGATTTCCTAACACGCTGAATTAGCAATTAAAAGCGCTGACTTTTGCCAACCTTTGATGTAATGTAACGTATGTGCACAAATGGTGTGTTGAAGTGCTGTCTAAATCGCCATTCTTAGCATGAATTTCTACCGGTATTCATCGCTGTAAGTATGGGGAACTTGCAGATATTCATTTTATCTATAGGCTTCAGCTACTTAAAGAAGTTAGAGAGGATTTCCGAGTAATTTCTTTAAGCAATGTTCTGTTTCTTTCCATACCCCCAAAGATAAAATTCTGCGCTCGTTTAGCCATGCATAACGATTGAAACCGTAATAGGTATGACTATTTATGCCAGCAGAATCTCTTTATCTACCTCTCAACAGGGTCTTGGATCACTCCAGCTCAGTACTTCGGCATCTATAACAAAATCTGCTTATTTTTGCCCTCTTTACCTGACGAGCGGTAAAATCGTCCGCCAGCGGCCAAGAGGTAAAATTGCTAAAAACTGGTAGTTCCGACCTGGGTTCGATTTCAGACGAATGGGCTGCATGGGCGTTTCTGCGGTTTTCCTCACGTGTAACGTGAATACGAGTCAATTTCTCTTAGAAAGGCCCTCCCCAAAGGCATCCTTTACCTTAGGTAGATGACCTTAGTGTGCTTTGCTATAATCAGTTAAACCTAAACCTGACTTAAAAGTTTTATCAGATATTTTTGAATCATTCTCATAAGCTTGGTTTATCTGTACACGCACATTACAGCAGTGTTTACCAAACTTTACAGCATTGCCACTTGCTTGTGTACAGTGATAATTTATCACAATCGTCATGCGTATAATTGTTCTAAAAATGTGAAAAAAAGAGGAATTCTAGAAGAGAGTGATGTAGTTGGTCATTAAAAATTAATTAATAGTTATACTATAAATATATGTAGCTATTTAACAAAACAAATAAATCATGGAAACTTTTGGAGCCCTTTCAGATATTGTGTCTCAATCCATAGACTAGAAACCGTTACATTAGAACAATAATGCCAAGTACATCAAAATACTTTACACGCAAATATTTTTTATTAAATATTCCTTTTAATGATCTCCTTGAGCTACATTTTCAGTGCGGTTATTAAGTTCAAAGACAACTCATTTTCTGTGGCATTCGATTGCGATGTTAACTTTGATTGCTCTTATTTTCTGAGAGCAATTATCAAAAGACTTTTTACCCATCAAAAGACTTTTTTGTTTCAAAACAAATTTCTTTTTATAACAATAATATGGGAAAATTAAAGTTTTTTCAGAAACTTTCAGCAAGTATTGAAGATAAATCCTTGAAATGTATCCATCTAATAATGAAGCTTTCGTACCTACCCCTTTCACGAAAAAATGCTGGTACAGTTATGAATTAAAGGAATAATACTAATAGGGATTCAGAATCAACTTTATAGAGTACTTCTAAGTTCATTTTGAAAAACGTGACAAAGAAATTAAATACATCCTTGAGGGAATATCTAGAAATGTAATCAATTTATCTTCAGTTATTACGCTTTATTTCCGAACAAAATGCGTATAGGTGTCTAGTGAATTTGTTTGTTATTCGCGCCTCAAGAAGCTTGGTACTAATCACACATGGAAGCTAGCACTGAGTTAAAAAATTCGAAAACGGGATTTTTAAACAAGTGCCGCAAACATAACTTCCATTTATATTACGGTAGGACATTGAACTTTTTAACCTTCTTTAAAGACGTCGGCTAAGATCAACTGTAGATTATTTACATTTATTACATTTATTACAGATTCAATTTTGAATTAAACGTAATTTTAAAATGGAACTTCTTCCCTACATACTGTTGTTGTGAATAATGCTCTTAATCTGAGCATAATTTAGATTGTAGAGTCATTAGGATATTTTGGAGCAGGAGTCTTGAAAAATGAACAATGCTTTCGCCGGAACTCGAACCCCGGACATCTCGAATATGCGCTAAGTGTGCTGACCATTACACCACGAAGGCATGCTAAGAAGGCGGAAGAAATATCTTATAAGATCAGATTTCCGAATTCATAGTGACCAAGACAGAATGGTTAGCGCAAGTTACTGGGAAAAGCATTGGGCACCTCATGGATTAACAGCACTATTCTGCCCATCTCCGACTCTATTTTGATGGAGGGAAAAATTGGAAGCTCTCCTACCCCTCTTCCTTGCCACTCTAAATGGTATGATGGTTAGTACTCTAGTCTGCTGTGTGTGAGCTTATGTTCGAAGTCCAGAGAAGGTGCGAATGTTTATAGATGCAAAGGGTCCGTACAGCATGGGAAGCACTGCAAAACTACGGGGAGGGTAAAACTCACTTCGTGAGGTTTGGTGGTAGGGAAAAAGACGTGGAAGAACCTCGGACCCTCGAGGGTGATTACAGTCCATGCAAAAAGGGGTTCCTGAGTCGAAGAGCTATTCCTGAGGAACAAAAATATGACATATCATTATGCACATATCATAATTAAAGATCAAATACAAAAGTTCATAGACGTTCTTGAAGGATGTCGAACCCCACTGTAGCAGAGAAACTAGGAGTCACGTTATTCATCCTCTATAAGCAAGCAGATTTTAGGAGCAATTAATAAAAGACACAGACCATGATGGGTGTGATAAGCGGATTTTCAGAGCCAAACGTTTAGAAGGGAATAACCGAAAAATTTGGGCGAAGGGGTACAGGAGAGTTAATGTTAATATAGGCGGCTAAAGGAAGTTAAGTTATTTCGACCAATTACAGGTCTGCTCAGATACTCTGAACAAGGTCAGAATTCTATTCATCTTAACACCTATTCGGGAAACTGTGGCCCTATATCTCTTCTATAATTAAACAAATTGAGTGATGTTGGTGCATCTGAATAGGTAGAGAATTGTTCTGAAACTTCGGATGAGTTTAGGTGTCATTGACCTAAATCCATGATCTAAAAATCTTTGAATCGTCCCCCGGGATGTTCTCCATCAAAATTCTGGAGGCACTTAACGGTGGAACTACAGGATGTGTTATACTGTAAGACAGATCGTGAATATCTCATGTCCCACTCCATTTATACTTATACTTGTACCCCCTTCCGTTACCATCAATTTCTCAAAAGCACGTGACAGTACTTTATGTGTCCTCTCCCTGGCGTCCACAAATGCCTTATCTTTTTACAAACCCTTACACGTTACTAACATTCATCTCTGGGATTTAAGCCAGAATTTAGTGCTATTGCAACCGGCTCCGCTACCACCATGCCAGCAAGCAGATTTTCTCCCATATCAGTGTCTGTAAAGTCGCATATACCTTAGAATCGAGTTGTCTTAGAATAGCAGATTTTTCTAATTACTAATTACTTTCAAATAATACAGTTTTTCAAATTTCTAATTTAAGCATTTGCTGAGGTTCTTCGGAATTCAGTTTGGTTCATTTTATTTATTTATTTTAGAACGGATGCTTTTTTTTTTATGTGTGTGGAGGGTTTGATCTTTATGATCCTTAAAATCGAAGATATACGGTATTAGTTATTTGCTCATATGCTTTGTGATATTTTTAGACAAAATTATTATTAAAACAATTGGCTGAATATTACGATTTGAGAGAATAAAAATTTATATTTGTATTTGTTAACAGGTGTTGCATTTATTCTTTTCATTTAACTGAAGAGTATGTTTCAATATTGAAATAAAATACTTAATTTTTAGAAATAAATTTTTAAATTAATGCAAAGGTCATTTTGCCCAAAACTTGAAGTTTAAATCGAAGTTCCGGAAAGCGAGATGCTGATCATTTAGCAGTTAGATCTACCAGTCTCTAAATTACAATGTGTCTGCTATTCCAACTGTTAAATTTTGCATTTAGTTTGACAATAAATGTGGACACAGCTAGGAACCCAGCTAGGGGGCTACAAACGACTCTAGATACACTGGCTTGAAATATGCTCTCCAGTGATCGAGTGGAAAGACAGCAGAGCACTAGTAATCCGATCCGAGCGCTCGAATCGCTAAGAACTGCTTAGCTATATGAACAATTTTGTGATTTTTCGCAAATATCCGTGTAGGATGATTATCAAATAAACGAGTAAATAAACAATGGACTCGAATACATGAGTAAAAAGATGATTGAAATTTCGGAAATGAGAACTATGAGAATCCTGAAACTTTCTTTCGTCTTTTGACTTACGCCAAAATAAATTTTATCTTGTCTGCGCTACGTATAGAGAGTGGCCATAAAAAAATCTTCTCCGATAAATAAACTCTAATGATCTATCCGCTCAAACAATCGAAATGAAGTTTCAAATGTTATTATTTGAAGGTATCCACTCGAGACTGGGATGATTAAAAATGAGACAGCTCTCACGGTTACGCTTACAGGAAAGCGTTTAGAAATTTGCGAATGGCAACACCCACTTATTTTCCCTCGCAAATTGATCAGCGCACTGAAACACCATAAATGGAGTTAGAATAATACCCGTTTGACGAAAATTGCCATATTAAAATATTTTTAAAGGGCCAATGATAACACAAAAGAGGATAGATGAAAAAAAAATATATTAGAACTACAAGCTTTCAAGGTGCTCATTTTCACAGATGATAATGCAGTGCATGCTGGAGATTGTTGACAACAATGACGAATGTAAAATCGCAGGAGAGATTTATGTAACTTCCCATTTTATGGCATATTCTCCAATTCTGGCAAATCTCGTAGATTTGATCTGTATACTTTAGATTTCAAACCACCCCAGAACTAGAAATCCATCGGATTGGGATCAGGAGATCGCAGTGGAGACGAAACTGGGAAGTTATGGGAGACTACTCTATCTTGAAGCATTGTACATGTTGATAATTTGTTATTTCAATAAAAGTTTTTTCCCATTGGTCCTTTAAAATGCTTTCTTTGAAAATGTTTTATGCCGGCAATTTTCGTCGTGTCATAACGCCGTTTATAGTGTTTCTGTACGCTGATCAATTTGCACAGGAAAAACATGGGTTCGAAAACGTGAGGGTCATTCGAAAACTTCGAAATTTTTTACTATAACCGTAACCGTGAGAGCTTTGTTTTTTTTAATCATCACAATTTCGAGCGCATGCTTTCAAATAACAATATCTGAAGTTTCTTTTTGATTGGTAAGCAGATATACTGATAGCGGTTTATATATCGGGGAAGTTTTTTTTATGACAATGCCGTATATAGTTATTAAAACGATCATCAATTATTGTTGAGCGAAACCAATTTTTTATTCTGTTCAAGAAATTTAAATAGTTGTTGAGCTTTGTTTGAAGCATTTATCCGTGGTACATGCTTCAAACAAAGAAATAAGAACATCCTTCATTTAAGGAATAAAAAATCGTTGTCTCTCCGTTTACGTTCTAATGTTAGCTCTTTCAATCTTTACTTACTATACCCAAAAACTGTGTTAAAAAAACTCTATCTCACTCTCAAAATTTTCCAAAACATAAAAATTACGAAACGCTGGCACGTTAAAAATCTGTTAATGTAATCCATATATAGTAACATATTCAAATTTGTTGTTAGTAAAGTATTAACAGAACATAATATAAACATGATACGGATAACATTTATATCAGATCCATAACTGGAGAATTCGAAATGCAAAATTTAATGATGCACAGCATTAAAACTTTCAGAATTCAAAAGATTGACGATGATCTCAACAACGTTTATAAAATTTAATAAACGATGACTTTTCCTATTTTAAGAGAACTTAAATTGAAAAAAAGAAGTGGAAAGTAATAGGATATGATAGCATAATTTTACGTAAGAATGAAATAATTGCAGATTTGGATCAACATTTAGTACTCTCACATAAAAGAAAGAACAGGTATATTAAAGCACAGGAGTAATGTTTTTACATCTGCTATTATTATTAGTTATATTATTATGTGAAATTGTGTTCCATCTGGCTCAGGCTGCCAATTTTCTGCTACAGAAACTTAAGCAAACGAAAATAGAGGATCGATCGCTGCAAAATATTGAAACACTGAAAATAAAAATTTAAGTACACCGAATTTTAATTTTGAATGGTAGAAAGATTCATAAAAAATCATTCGCATAAAAAATGTAACGAAGCATACAAGAGACAAGCCACTCAGACGGTATAGTGTTAGGAGTGCCTGCTGCAATATCGAAAGGCAGGGTTCGAATCCCAGAAAAGGCATGGTTGTAACTGTCCGTCTCTTCACAGGTGCAGCTATTAAAGTGGCGCACTTATTAGCTGCTCCCATAATAAAGTGGCCATCACTTCCGGCATTAGTAATGACCAATCTTAAATCGGCTAAGTGTCCATTCATATTTGTTTGATGACAGTAAAGCGCGTATCTGGGAAAGGATGCGTTTGTGAATGTCTTTCCAAACGAAGCTGCCTCCTATTCATTTATAAATGAGAGAACCATAAAAGCACCTGTTCTTCTGATTAGATTTAAATGGGCAACTAAATTACACAAAAATTTAAATTTCAGAAGGCTCTTAAATTGGCTATTAACAGATGCGGGATTGGAAGAATTTGCGGCACTTTAAAATATTACCAAGATTTTGTTTTTATATTTTTTATATTTGTCTTGTGTTATAGCGGGTTAGAGAGATGCGTGTTGCAATTAGACGTTTTTTATTAACGAAATGTTTTCTCAAAGAGCTCAGTAGTTAATGTCTGTGCATTAAATTTTCATTGAAATAAAATATAGCTTGGTATGTAATTTGATTCGAAAAGGAAAAGCTTCCAAGCTCAAATTAAAGGATAATTCCAGATCAAATTAAGGATCTGGAATTATAATAATTTTATCTTATACACGCACGCACACAGAGTGATTAAAAAACATAAAGGCAGATAGAGGGAACCGAAATAACCAGATTTTGTGATGGAATGTGTTTGCTAAAACAGCACTTTGAGGAGATACAGACCATTGTTGAGCAGAATGCTAAAGCTGGCGAAAATCCTCATTTCCCAGGCGGATTATGTATCCCTTACATATTGCCTTTTCTACGAAGGTGAATTTCGGCTATGTGGATTACATCCATGGAGCTGCAGCTAAAATAGAGCAGCTACTCAAAGAAGTACAGAGAAAGCTTAATTTGGGCAGTTGCTCCGCAGCCCGTAGATAAAATGTATATCAGCAACTTCGTATTCGTAAAGCGATGTACACTATTGCTCTAATACACGTTTCCTAGTTTATACCTAAAATTTTCTTTGGTGGAAACTTCCAAGAAAAAATTCTTCAAAACTTCCATCTATTTGTTGATGATAATAATAGTAATATAAAAGAAAAAGTTTTAAGAAAAGAAAAAAAGAGGCGAATGACTTTGTTACATTTAGCTTCATTTTTTACTTACTACTGACTTCAAAAAGCGGTATGAGTGTGGGTTAAATTATAAATCCAGCAAACTTCATTGCGCTTTCTTATTTTCCACCATACATATTAGATTCATTATAATGGTTTCGAATACTTAAATCATTTAATTTATTCCAGAATTCCAAATTCGGCAATTATTTTCTTATTTAAGTTCAGTTTTGAATTATTAATCATAAGAAGTATGCAGATATTCTTAAATAGTTTAGTAAAAAATCGAACATCACAGCCTGATTACTGCCTAGAACAAAATTTCCAGGCTTTAGCCTATGTTTTGGAGGGCTCAATTCCTCATGACTGTATTTTTCTCGAACAAAAACAAAATGACCCTGAAAACACGTTGTGCTTAGGACTGTGTTAATCGGATTCAGTGAATAATTATTGACATTTGTTCTGACCAATCCTGGGCAAGCCCAGGCTATCATTTGCATTGCACCTTTCGTAGTTATAGATAGTAATTGACAAATGGCCGGCCGAGAAAAATTTTTGTTCCCCGTCTTCCCCGGGACTCGAGCCACTGACCTCTAGAATACGCGCCCAGCGTGCTGACCACTACACAACGAACGCATGCGAAGAAGGCGGGAGAAATACCTTATACTGTAACTAAAAGTTTTACTGTTTACATATTGCCGTTTTTAAGTCTGACCATGACCATGGAGTTTTACATAAGTAGCTTTTAGTCTTAAGGAAGGAAATGGTGCTAAGTAGTTAAAATTTTGCAGGGTAATAGGTTGAAATTTTATGACATACATATTCTTTGTATTTTTTCTTGTATGTTTAAGTGGGAAAAGAATGAAGTGTTTCAGAGCAGAGTAGCTAATTGAACTGTGATAAGATGCTTCTGTCAGAATGGTTTCATTACAACAGAAATTCATCAGGGCATGCTGTAGATATTGAAAAATGAGACCTCATTAATTAATTGACAAACGGTGGGTTGTCAGCTTCGAGCGAAAGCATTTTGGATGAACCACTAGAAGAACGTGTAGTGAAAACAACAACATCGAAAAGCATTAAAGCTCTGCTTAAAATGATCATGAACGATCGTCGAGTGACTGTATAAACAGTATCTGAAAGATTGAAGATTAAGTTTTCCTGTTTTATTACCTAGAACAGAACATTAAGGTACGATAATTTCAAAGTGGACGAGTTTGCCTAGAGCTGAGAAAATTAGTTATTATTATTTTTTATTAGTTTGTTATCATGATTTTCAGATTTATTAGAGAGGTATTTTAAAAAGCTGACATGTGTGGCATGTAGACAAAAAGCTGACTGTGTGACATGTAGACATTTATTTCACAGTTTTCTCCTAATAGTTGATGTTATTTTCCCTGATTTTATGCCTGAAATTTCTGAACAAGCAGCTAACCCACGAACAACGCGATATCTCAAAAACCACCAAAGAAATTTGCCCTATAGAAATTTGTTTTCATCACAGATAATTTTTTAAACACTTTATCAGGCTGCAACAAAAAATCGAGAGATCACCGACATTGTCAAGCCAAGGAGTACAATAAAATCTAGAGAAAAAAAAAATAGAAAAAAAAAAGAAGTCACTATGTGTCTTCAAGTTTTCGTTATTATTCGAAGATTTTTATCTGTAGTGGCAACATAAATAATTCAATATTTATTTAACTTGAATGCAGAATTCTTTTTACACCCTAATAAACAGAGAGATCCTACGCTTTTTGTGAGCTCTGCGGGAGCTGTTGAATGTCTTCAGTCAGTGGGAAGTTTCTTTTTATCACAAACCGTTATTAGATCTATTGACGCCAAATTCAATGAGACATTTTTTTGAGAAGCTCCTTTCAGAAGCATAAAGAAAGGTCACACAGAAGTAGCACCGTTTTCTAATTGCCTATACGCGAAATAGATATACCAATGCTATGTTTTTACCAGAATCGTAAAATATTGCGGTAATGAAAGCGAAGCAGATCTGGATGCAATTGTTGCAATTGTAGAAACTTCTCATTCACATTAATGCTGAGAGAAATGCATTTCTTGGAAGAAAAGTTTCTTGTTAGGTTGTCTGTCTCTAGATCTGATAAGGCCATAATATTCACAGCACTGATGGCATACGAATGGAATCAGGATATGCCTTTCAGTTAATGACAGCCAGGCTTCTAAGATTAAATCTTGGGTAGACCTTTGAACTGACAATGGAAAGGGTAGTTGGCACTAACTCAATATGCTCGTCAGGAATGGATGGACAACGTGCATTGACTAAATGTTTTCTACCTCCTGACCCGAAAGAAATGCACTGATTCACCTTGCAACCGTTTACATTTCCTAAAACTAACGCATTTTATGTTTATGTTTGATTACTATTTTGTCATAATAAATGCAAAATAATCAGCTGATACAGGTTCTTAAAATACAAAATACAACCTTAGAAATATAAAACGCAATCCTTACAGTCGTATAATTTAAAGTACAATTCTATAAGTACAAATTAATCAATGGTAAAATAATTGGATGATGTAATTTTATTATTAAGGAATATTATCAAATGAAGTAGTCTTCTGTGCATTGGGTTTTTTCATATCTCACAGAAAACGTGTCTTACTTCCGAGGGACGACAATAAAAGAATTAATTACAGAAAATTTACCATTTTAATCTTTTTAACTAATTTGACAACATCTTTACTGAGTTTTTGAGTAGTGAAGAAACGCGTAACAGCGGAGAACTGATAGTAAATTTGGTCACAATCTATAAATATCTAAAATAGTTTTTCTTATGAATAAAAAAATCAGCTAAATTATAAATGGGCTAGATGCTGATAATTTAGAAATTAGAGTTCTTATTGCTAAATTACTAGTCTGTGCCTCAAATTCTGTCTGCTAAATTTTGCAATGAGTTTGAGACTAAGAATTGAATAGTTACAAATTTATTATGTGTGAAATAATAATTTTAGGTAAGAGGCATATTTAAATACTATGAAATCTCTAACTGGTAACACATTTTAATCATGTGTTAAAGTACAAAATTCGAAATTAATGGTTTGTAAAATAAATATAAAGAAAGCAAGCTTTCAATAAAAATTCCGCTTGAAAGTATGTGGGAAGCTCATTACATTTTACAATCACTGCTACTTCAGTTTTTTTCTTTTAACATCTGAAAAGGGTTGTGCTGCTTTCATTTTGAGACGGAAATTACATATGATCTAAGAAATTATCATTAAATAGCTTGAAAACTCTGTCATTTGTCTTATACAGTATAAAAATATATTGTTTAGTAGCACCACAAAGTCAGAAGGATTTTAATCAAAAAATTTTTTTAATATTTGCACTTTTAATATAATAACTTTTTAATATATATTTATAGCGTAGTATATTGTGTATATGAGATACAGAATCTCTTTCAATATCTGCTCCTTATATTGCATTAAAATGCATTAAAGATAAAATCTAAAAATAATGAGCAAATTCTGAAACAGTATGTAGATTAGAAACCTGTCTATGTTTCGTTTCGTTCAATTTTACTTAAAGAGCATAAATACTTAATTATAAAACCATTAGTAAAAAAAGATAAGTAAACAAACTGATAAATTACACAGAACCGAAAGCATGTGAAGTTCTTCATATATAAAAGCATTGTATACGCCTTAATTCCTTTTGTGCAAATACCTTTGCTTCAGAATGAGGTGATGAAGAATACAAATAAAGCTATTAAAATAGCATTTGATAAGTATATGATTACAAACTCTAAGAAAAGTGGAAAAAGAAATTCCGGCATTATTTAGATTTTATGCTTGTACATCATGTAAGAACATTTTCTGTGCCAAACAGCAAAGAAAGCAGAAGCATATTGATGATTCACAAATTAAACAATAAATACTTATGTTGGAAATTTGCATTCTTCCCGTTCGCGACTGCGCTGAGCAGAGAAAGTGTAATATATAATTTCGCGGAAGTTTGCTCCAAAGCGCAGACAGAACGAAGGACAATTTTCAGCACCTTCAGAATAGGGAAGAAGCACAACCCTTTCTCTCTCTCCTTCTGTCTGCGCTGAAGACTCTCCTTCCTGCCATGCCTGTCCTAGGTGTTTGTCGACGTGGCCAGCAGCCGTGATGTTGTCGAGCGCAGCAAGGTGATGCATAGAATCTTAAAAAGGAGCAGCACAGCGGAAATAAAAATCTAGCCACGCATTCCGGATTATTGTTCTACATCGCCAAGTACCTGCCTGTATGAATAAACTGTAAAGCAGGCATCAAATCACGTTGTACCTTCAAGTACATTCGTTGTTATCCATCGTATGAGTTCACTAATGTGTGATAGTCTGACACGATATGTTCATCGATTTTGTTAAACTGAAGGAAAGCAACCGACTAAAATTTCATATTTTCAGTTTAGTGCAATTTGTATTTCTGCATCAGAGAACCTCGGTTCTACACATACTACTGCGTCTAACTCTCAAGACGTTTTAACGAACAAGAATTTCAAAAACAACAACTTCTTGCATACAAACGCAAATATTACTCCCATTTATATCAAAAGTTTTTTCTGTACTCGGAAAGAAATTATAAAAAGAAATGTTTAGAGTTTGCGGAATAGACTGTTGGGTCAACAACATCAAGTCCACAGCCATATTTTGCCTGAAGTTCGATTCTGGATTCACGTTCAAAGAAAAGTCTTCAAAATGTAAGGGTTGCAATCAGAAAATTGGAGTCACAGCTTTGAACATTTTTCGCAAAGTAAGCAGTAGATTATTAACTGAACCCCAGAATAGAAATAAAGATCGGAAATTTAACTTAAATGAGTAAAATAATTTAAATTTAATTAAATAAATAAATTTCACTTAAATTTAATGAAAGTATAAAAACTATATGTTTATGCGAAAGGGAATTTAAAAAATGAAAATCTCCAGAAGTGAGAAGGTTTATATGAACAACTAAAAATTTCTCCAAAAGATATTAAATAAATTCAAAACTAGAGCAAGAAAATTATCTGAAATAATTTAAGTAATTTTTGATACATAGTAATTTGTGATATATGAAGTAATTTGATATATATAGCCTTTAAATGTTCTCTCCTTTTAAAAATACTGTTCTAAACCCAAAATGAGCGCCATTTGATAAAGATATATTTCAATTTTTTAAAAAGCAAATGCTAAATTCGAAGTGATCTTTATTTTATTCTTTTTAATCCAAAGGGGCTTTGTCCCTGAAGGACTATTGTTTTCGTTTTGAGATTTTGAGTCGAAAACATTAAATGTCGGTTCACTTTTCAAACTGTTGCCACCAAATATTGCAGCCCTGTATTATATTTAAAGAAATTAAATGAGGAAGAATGTGCATAAACGTATGTATGTTTCTTGGACTGTGATAAAATGACGGCACCTAGAGCCATCCAATTCTGAATGACGTAATCCTACTGCGAATATGGGCATCTGGAAGCTTAAATTCGAAATTTGGAATTTGTTTTATTATCGATTTCTTATTTAAGGAATTTTTGATTAACAACCTCAAGGATTTCAAATCGAGCAATGGCACCGTTACACAGAAAAAACATTTTTATCTCCAGCGTGTGAGACTGTATAGGAAATTCTAAAGATATGCTCAGTTTAAAATTATTTTGCGATATTTTTCTTTAACTGAATTTTATGGTTTGAGTGCGAAGAACATGATATTTAATAAATAAAGGTAACACACAAAATTTAAAAAAAAAAACACCCCTTTGGCAGTAATTTAAAAACTGAAACATTTATTCATTTATTTAAAATTCTGTACAATTTTCTAACTTATTGTTATGAGTCTTGCGGGAACTGGTTCGAAATTGAAAATTTGAAGTTTTCGAAATAAATATTCTATCGGAAAAAAAAAAAAGCACCAGTGCATTCATGAATTAGAATTTTTTTTACTTTTGTACCTTTCTTTTTTTAATGTAGGCCAGTGTGATGTAGACTAGAATTTTAACTTTGAAAGAATGTGTAGGTAGATTGTCTTCGTCATTGCTATGTCTGTGTAAAGTGCGATACCGCAATGAGGTCGCCGGCGGGTACTGTTCCCGTAGGTGTGTCTGTTATCTAAACGATTCCCCGAGGGCTGCCACTTTTAGGTCTGCAACCTTTTTGACAAACGTTCTAGCATCTTGTTCCTGGCAGAGACGAGGTTAGAAAACAGAATGGGAAAAGACTCTATGCGACTCCGAGGTCTCGCAGATTCGTATCAAACACGCACGGTTACGTTTCAGTCTGCAGAAATAAAATTTAATATGCGAACAGCTATTCGCGCTTTTTCCAGAAAACATATTAACGAATTGTGATTTTCTTGTAATTTCCTTAACAGTTTCTGAGCCTGTTCGAGAACAATGAATTGGATTATACTTTAACATAAATGAAAGCAATTATGCTATCATTTTTTGTCTGCACTGAATATATATCGGTTCTTCATCTTTCGCCAAGTATTTTGATCTGGATTATGGGGTTTTCACAGTCGGACATCTTAGAAAAAAACATCGATCTGTTGAACTTTATGCGGTTGAAAAAGCAAGGACAGGATTTGAGTTATCACTCACAAAATGATTTGTGTTCTTACAAAATATTTGAGCAATTTTAAAAATAAATTTGAGAAATTACACTTTCAAACATTCATTTTATCACAATGTAGTTCCGAAACTCACTGTTTATCTGTGAAATGTGCTTTATTTTCGTGAAACAGACAAACAGCTAGCTCATGCAGAACATCAGGTTTACGTTAAACATTTTAGAGACCCTAAGAACTTAAAGGATTTTGATATCTCTACATACATTTTCGCCTGTTTTTGCTCCACTCATCTTCTGTTGGTCTTGTTTCAGCCGCATCATGTATTCAATGGTAAAATCGTCAATGGGAAATTTTTGCGGTACACCCTTTACTTGATGCCCTTAGCAACTGCTTATTTTGCATGATAATTAATTCAGATCTGCCGACCTTAGTAATCCTAAATTCGTTTAATAAGCTGGTTTTCAAAATTAGGTCTTCTGCCAAGTCATTTTTAAAATATCGAGCTGCAAGTATAAGGTTGATATAATTATTTGAATTAGACATTAAATAGAATTTTATGGTATGCAAAGTACTATAGCATACTAGTCAGTGTGATGAAAAATGTGACACAGAAATTTGTTAGAAAGATTTTGAAACTCAAACAAACAAATATTGAATGTTAGGTAATAGAGTATTTTGATTTGTTCTCAATGCTGATAGTTATAAGTAATGTCCAGCACTGCGTATCAGCATGATTTTAGGTTAAGCGACATATAGGTTCAAAAAGTACAATATTAACGGTGATGCTTACATTTTTCAAAATGATAAGAGATTGCAGCAACATTAATAATGTAACACAAAGAATTTATTTTTGCATTTAAAAACAGTCTATCAATAATATCACAGAAAAGGTGTACTGATAAAATTGATTTTCAGACCATTGAAGAGCCATCAAAATTTCCACCGTGTGGAGGTTAGTTCGTAATGTTTGATATTCTTTATTCCTTTTGAGCAATGAGTGCTTGAAACATACTGTTACTGGCGACAAATACTAATGTTAACAAAAGAAAATAATCTAAATAAACGGCTGGAGAAACTAACTGTAAATTTTAATCGTGATTTGCTCGTCCCAAAAATTGCAGAGTCATGTACCTATTAGGAAGATAATGTCGATCTTATACTTCAGTAAGCGTGGTTCATCGTTTCAAGTGTTCAGGTGCCATTATCACCCTAGTCTGTTTCAGCGAATGTACCTGAGAAGATACGACATTTATGAGTAAGTGCGGATAATGTCTGAAAGCTAGTGGAAAAAAAAAGGAGCTGCTCATTGAAAAACTATTTGAATAAATTGTCAGCGATTGTAAAAAAATAACATTACTTTCTGAATATAAATAAAAACAAATATAAGGCCATTGCATAGTTTCTGTCCTGAATTTGGTTAAATTTCCTCTCTAGTTGAAATAGATATTTTTTATTTAAATTCCTTTTTTTAGAAGCTTGAGGATCTGCGGAGAATTTCCGAATCTTGAAAAGCAAAAAATTCAAGAAAACGCACTCACTAATCACCGTGGAACGTTCACATAACCTCACTAAAAGAGGTCATCTTCTTGCGCAGTAATCAACTCCCTTTATTTTGCAAGTGCCGTGAAGCAAATGACAGACGCCCATAAATGGCAGACTAGAGCAATCCATGCATTGCCCAAACCACTTGCTCTTCAATTTTTCTCACTTTTGGTGGATTGACAGTGCCTCTGATAGAAAGATGATCCCACGTCGACGAAGACGCGAAAAACACTGTATTGAATTATTTTATGCAGCAGATAGATAACAAAGTTTTTCAAAATAAAGAGCTTCTTTAACCTGGGTTATTAGAGAGACGAAACCAGAGTAAGTGGGCAAAAACACCAGAATTTCGTTATTTGATTTACAGTTATAATCCTCTCACAATACGGTTTCAGATAATTTTTTTTTGAAGCAGGAGTTAGGTTAGTCAGTTCATTTAGATACGGCAAAGCACACGAGGGCAATATAAGGAAAGGTATGGCTTCATGCGAAATTTTCGGATGGAAATTGATTCATATTCACACTGCACATGAGGAAAACACGGAAACCGTCCATGCAGCCAGGCTATTTGCCTGGATTCGAACCCAGATCGAAATATGATAAAATTCAAAGAATATTAAAACATGCATTTTTATTAAAAGTCACAACAGCAAAAATTTTGCCCAATTTCCAAATATTTGCCTTTTTTGAATAAATAGAAATTGAAAAATCGAATGATAATTTTAGTATAAAAAGTCATTATTTAAAGTAATAATATTGCTTGTCATCTTTGCTATAGTTGGGCAAATAAAAAAGGAAACCTCTAGAATTATAATATTATAATGAAAATAATAATAAACAAGGTTTATTATTGTTACATCTTTTAGTTACTTTTAAATGTTTTTCATCGATACCCAAAGACACTGAAATTCCTTTTTTAATACTGAATATTCTATTGAGATTGAGACTAATTCTACTGAGACTCGAAACGGATATTTCTTGAATCTTTGATAAACAAGAAAGAGCCTTGTAAACGGCGTAATCAATTCTTCATATTCTCATTTTTGAATAATATTGAATAGCGAACTCTTATTAAACAATTTAAACTTATGGCTTCTTGAAAATAATAACATCCAACTAAGATAAAGCAGTTAAAAACTGATAACCTTACCCGAAATTAGTTTTCTACCTAACTAAAAGTATACTTATCAGCATAACGATAGTATTTTGTATTCTTTGTTAATGTATTCTGGTTTATGAGAGCGTGATGTATACTGTGTAAAAAATAAATACGTCTTAGCACTCACATGAAATTCTTCCCGCATGAAAATAGCTACCTATGGCGATAGGAAAATGCGGCTGGTTGTTAATCATGACCAATTTAATTTAAACAACTCTTTAATTTGCAGTGAAAATGTAGTTTGAAGATACGGTGTCCTCGCTCGAATTTAAATACTGCGCACAGAGATATTGTTCCTAAGAAAATTATGTCAAGGTGAAATAATTATTATTTACTTTTTTCCTATTCAAACTGCTGCTAAGCCCTGATTTGAATCTATTCTGGCTATTAAGAACTGGCATTTTAAATCTAAGGCGCAATATAAGGAATTACTATCTTTTTTCTGTGCATGCTCTTGTGGTGTAAAAGGTTTTCGAATTCAACTAGTAGCTGGAAGATCGTGGCTCGAAACACGTTGAGGATATAACTCATCTTTCTGTTTCTCGCTATAAAAAAGTCTTATTGGCGTCTACACTGGCGCCCGAACTAAAATGTGTTGGACGATCTTGGGTGCTATAAAATCTGTGGCTCAAATAAAGACAAAGACACAGTTGATTTTTCGAATTTTATGCTCTGAAAAGTTTAATGGTCTTTGCCATAACATCTTTTGATGGCAGTTCCAATATTTCCCTTATTGTCAAACTAACAATAAGCTAAGTTGCTTTGTGTTCTTAAATCTGAAGTGTTTATGAATTGTATGAGAGTAGTTGTAGGAGCTTGAAGACAGAAATATATAAAAGCCTAATTAAAATAAAGCTGATGGGGTAAATTTAAAGACGTCTTACAAGCTTAATATACAGTTGTTACTGAACAAATTTAAAGGATTATAAGCTCAAATTAGGCAAAAGTGCTACCTTAATTTGCAAAAATTTTGAATAAAACTTTATCGAATGCGACAGATGCCACAAGTCCAGAAATGTTCTAATTCCTGATGAAGAGGTATCTGTATCTGATTGCCCTTGAAATCGATAGAGCGTTATGCAGAATCTATGATAAATTAAAGTTGCTTTCTTGCTTAACTATAAAATTTAGATTGACATGCTCATGCTTCCTTTAAATAAAAGTTAACTGAAAGTTCAAATACGTCATAATTTTATTTTTAAGATATTTAGTGATTTCTTTTGCTATGTATATGAAATAAATAAATCATTTTATTTATAAGAAAAGCAATATTACTTGATTTCTGACTTTAAACTAGGGAAACATATATGTACAGATAGCAGTATATTCATATATAGCCGGCAATGATTATTGGGTTAGAGAAACAAATTATAGATCAGATTTCTCACAGACAATGGAAACATAAAAATAAAATTTCTTTTTAATTTTGAGCATTGGAAACATTTTGAAATTTCAGAACTAATTATTATCAAAACTAATTTTCATGTTTCCAGAATGCATTATGATTAAATTCAATCATTCGTATAAAATGTGCTTACCAAGCAGCGTTATGTAAATTAGTCATGATCGCAAGAATGATTGATAAAAATAACTCTTTATCTGTAATAATGCAGCGAAGGTTTGGATTACAAACACCCCTTGTCGTGAACAAATCAACTCACGAATAAATTTTATGAGCCAAAAAAAAAAAAAAAAGTCTCTCTCGGATGGCAAACGTTGTCATGAGTGACGAAAATAGAAGCTAGTAACAAATTATTGGTCATTCTTTTTGTTCCTTTGTTCTACAATTCTCTCCCTCCCTTTTTCGAATGGAAGTTGACGGTAAATCGGCACATTTGATAAATCTTGAACGACCTATTATTTGCATTTTTGGGAATTACAGAGCTGAATTTATAGGGCTATTTTAAATTCGGTTATATACAGGTTTACAATTTTGATTAAAATTTTGCAACAAAATCTTACCTTATGACTTATACATGGATTGTCATATACTGGTGTGCAAAAATTAAGGAAAAGACGGTTTTTTTCAATATAACTTTGTACAAAAGCTTTCCAAATCGACACGTTTAATACCGTAAGATCCCCAATACGTAAGGACATGAGTAATGTAAGCAACACTTACTAAAAGAGAAATCAGAGGGATAAAAAGAAGCTTTATTGAAAAAGTAGCATGGAGCGCAATGCGACTGAAGGCCGAAGCATCCCTGTGATGGGTGCCCAGCAAGAAACATCCGGTCTTTCATAGGGGATATGATCTCCCCTGACTGCTAGGCAGGTTTCGCAGCGTCTGCCCAAGCTGAGAATGAGGGTGTCAATGAGTTGTTGAGGCATTGCTGCCCATTCGTCTTGCAGCGCCAATCGAAGCTTCGGAATCGTTACTGGTGGTAAGGTACGAGCTGCCAGGCGTCTGCCTAGAAAATCCTATACATGCTCGATGGGATTGAGATCCGGAGATCGTGCCGGCCAATCCATACGTTCAATATCCTCACTCTCTAAGAGCTGTTCGGCAGCTACTGTGCGATGACATGGTGCATTGTCGTCCATGAAAAGGAACTGCGGACCCATAGCGTCTCTAAAAAGACGCACATATGGAAGAAGAATCTCGTTACAATAACGGGTCCCGTTGACTGAACCTGCGTCGAAGATGTGAAGGTCTGTACGACTACCAAGCATGATGCCTCTCCAAACGAGAACACCGCCACCTCCATACCTGTCCCTTTCAATGATGTTCGAGGGATGATTGCGGCTTCCCCGCTCTCTCCAGATGAGTATGCGATGAGAATCGCTACTCAGACTGAATCTGCTCTCATCTGTAAAGAGTACTCGTCCCCATTCATTGTCTCTCCAATTCCGGTGTTCCCGGCACCACAGAGAACGCCTTCTCCGATGGGCAGGCGTTAGAGGTACACACCGTACAGGGCGTCGTGCAAACAGACCACCACCGTGCAGTCTTCTGGCCACGGTAAAACGCGATATCGGTCGTCCAGTCGCCTGTGTCGTGTGTCTAGCGATTTCTCCCGCTGTCTGCCGCCTGTTTCTTCTGGCCTGTAAGGCAATATACCGGTCATCTGCGGGTGTGGTTCCTCGTGGACGACCACTACTAAACCCCCGGATAGCTGTTCCTGTAGTTTGAAATTGTCTCCAAAGTCGTGAAGCGATGCTGTGAGCAATTCCGAACTCTGCAGCCACACTTGTCACACTGCGGCCTTCCTCCAACTTCCCAATGATTCGACCTCGGGTAAAAGCATCCAGATGTCGTCTAACAGATTGATTATTCGCCATTTCTCGCTGAGGCAGCAACTCGGTGTGATTTTAACTGCTATACGGCGTGCAATCTCTTTGCCAAAAATACTGATCTTACACCGGCAACATGCTTTATACTACTCAGACACTCTCCCATTACGTCTGCCTGCATATCTGCGCATGTGCTACCGTACATCACCTTACTTAATCTCCTGACTGGTCTTTCTATCCGCTCTGCCTCTTCGTTCAGCTGATATCCTAATTTTTCGACTTCGTCCTTAATTTTTGCATACCAGTGTATATTTGGAAATAGAAGATACAAGTTAGTTCTTTTATCTTATAAGATATTTTCAGTCTCGTTTCCTCATGCCTTCGTAATATAAGTAGAAACACCCTCGAAGCGTATTCGAGAGGTCCAGGGTTCGAGTCCCCGAGAGAGCACAGCACGTTTTTCACGTCTCTTGCTTCGGAAAACTCTTACGACTCCTCAATTTTCTCATCTTAGTTTTTTTAGTGAGAAACGGTCTCTTGCGTATTTTCAGTCTTGAGAGTGAAAATGTTATAAATGCATGAACTATAGTAAAATTATATTAAAATTCAATTTTCCTTGCTTTTAACAGTCAAGCCAACCTTAAAATATAAATGAATTATCTATGCATCGCATGAAAACTAAGCATTATAAATGAGAATATTTTAACCTACAGAAACCAGGTTAAAAATTCTCGAGGATCTTTGAAGAAAAACAAAACGTATTAAGAAAATCAGATTCCTGTAGACCTATTCTGTAGCGTGCTATCCGTAATCCCCTTTTACATATTGCGAGTGTCTTCTTTCTTTTGCATATTACTGTTTAAAAGTCTCACAGTAATAGAATACAGTGAAACCTCAGATCGCGAATACTTTCATCGCGAAGAAATCGGTTCCTGAACAAATTTATCTGAATAAAAAACGACTCGAATAAAGAACTGTTTCTCGAGTAACGAAAACGCATATAAGCAACTAATGCTTTTCAGAGGTATTTTGAGGTATTCTCTCACATAGAATCGACATTCATGTCATTTTAATATTCACCGTTTCTTAAATCTCATTGACAAGCTTGGCGACAAATAAATTACTGGACCTTGAATTCGGCCGGGAGAAATACTCATAGTCATATTCTTTTGCAAGCAAAGAGTTTGGAGACTTTGATGCTGAAGTTTTTTGTTGTTCTTGGCATTTACGATATTGTGTCTGTAAACAAAATCAGGGGTACAGAAGTTATCAGCGAAGACAAGAAAATAATTGGAGGACATAAAAAGAGCTCAGGGAGAAAGACCTGAATCAGCTTTAGAAGGAGCAGCAAAGGAAAGGCTTGTGAAGGAAGACGAAAGAAGGAAAATGATCTTAGTTAGTTGATTTGCGAAATTTATAAAAAATAGATTAATGCGCAAAGTTTCGTGGAATAATATTATCACCCTAGTAAACCAGTAGTGAGCCGTAACATATGCGTTTCAATAATAACGCCGTGCTTCTTTTTAGAAACACATTAAAGCACAGAAAAAACAAATCACAAAATTTGATGACAAATTTTGACCATCTCTTAACATTTCCTTTCGAAAAGGCTAATAATGCTACTTAAGACAGATATCAATTACAAAATATAGATTCATCAAAAATATATATATAATTTATACATCAACCAATTTCCCATAATACACCAACCATTTCCCATAAATTTTCCATTTAAGTATGAAAACGCTACCCATGAACAACTCCGACGATGATGTCTTGAGACACTTGCTCATCATCATTTTTGGAAACTCATCATTCACCCCAATTCGGTCTCAGATTTACATTATTAATTAAAACCATGTTTGTATTATATTATAAATAAGAAGCGAAATAAATCATTAAATACATAACTAAATAATTACATTAAAATACTGGAAATCTTAATTCCAAATAGATCAGTGGATCTGAACCGAAGAAGGAGTAAGAAGGAATTCGAAAATCAACTCTGCGTTTATGCCGGTTAGGTTTATGATTTTTCAGTTTTACGACAGTTCAGAAAACAGAACAAAATGTGAAAAAAATACTTTCAAAATGTTAAAATTGATCGAAAAAGCAACCATAAAGCGTAACCGCAGTCATTTTTCGGATCAACTGGGCAACTGATTAAGTTAATGATAAAACTAATTGTTATGCCGTACGTAAGCTATTATTCGTACCAAGATTATGTAATACACGATGTTAAACATTGCGTTATTACTTTTAATAAAATTGCAAATGTTTGTAAAAATTATCTATTAGGTATTTTTCAAACCCCATGAATCACAAGCATTATGAATAGCAATCATTAGAGATATTACTAAAAAATAAAATAAAGACACTTATTATTATTATGTGGTAGTATAGATTTTGCTTTAAAGAAATTAAGAAACATAGTATTTGATTTTAACAGGATATTCTGGAATTTGGAACGGCAACTCCTTTGATAGTTTGGTTTATTTAATTAAAAAACTATCTGCCTAAAGGTAGGGACTTTTTCGTGGAGAAATTTCTAAGCTAGCCTGTCTGTATACACGTTGTACAAGAAGAAAACTATGAAAACGCCCATGAAGCCATCCTGTTCGCCGTGACTCGAACCCCTGTCGAATTAACATTGTTCAGCGACTTTACCTCTCGGCCACTGTTAGACAGGCAACCCCTTTGAATACTTGCACTTTGATAGATTGGAGGGTTAGGGTTGATTTGGTTAGGTTTGATCTAGATTACAGCAAAGCACTCTAGGGTTATCTGCCTAAAGGGAGGGATGCCTTCCTGGAGGACTTTCTAAGGGAAACTGGATCGTAGACACGTTACACATGGGGAACCATGAAAACGCCCATGCAGATATCTCGTTCGTCTGGAATAGAACCCATGTCGGAACTACCAGTGTTCAGCGACTTTACCTCTCGGCCGCTGTTTGGCTAGTAGATTGGAGGGATGTTAATTTAATTGATCTTAACCTTCAAAGAATGCGAAAGCATCACGTGGAGGATAAACATTCGATTAGCATATCGTAGACAAAAATGGAAAACTTAATCTATAGACGTTTCGGGTTAACCCGTTAGTTTATTCTAAAAATATTTCTTGACTTTCAAACTGACTTCAAAATTTGCTTGATCTCATTTTGTTCCCGATACGTGCTTTTCATTTAATGCAGCTGAAAAAGGCGTCAATGTTCTAGCCATGAGTGCGCTGTAGCTAAAATAAAAGAACTGGTGCCGAATAACATTGTTTTATTTGTATTCAGTTAGCATACTATCCAGTAAAAATCAAAAATATAAATAAGCACTCGATAGATCAAAATTCCAAAAACTTTTACAATAAAGAACTATGTTAATCGTCAGTCGCGTGCAAAGTTTGAAATTTCCGATTCTTGTGGCTGTAAGATTTTTGGTTTCAGACCCTCATTCTACCAGAAGTTTCAACTGGCAGTACATTCCTCTTGTCATGTACTTCTGATCAGCAGAATTTTAAATTCTTAAATCTTCTAAGCTTCGAAATTTTGTAACTGGGTATCGATATTAGAACTAACTGCCTTATGCGTACGGTACTTGATGAAAAAGTACATTGCACAGGCTCTTGTTTCCATCTGCAGTAAGGTAACCAGATTTTCAAATCTCACAGCGCATCAGTACAAACTCAAACCCCATATTTATCACCAGATTCTGACTTGAAATAAATCTCAACTTGATTCTTCATCATTTAGTAAATCTTAGCCAGAATCTTGGGGCTAGTTAAGTCTTCTCCTGCATCACTACTGGAACACAGTCAACACTTTGACTCTACTTAAATTTCAGTCATCATTCAGATATGGATACAAATTATAGTTAAGTTGCTGTTTATATATTTTATGGTAATTTAATGCAAGAACTGCCGTCAAAAAGGATTACAACACCTCAAAAAAGGAGATTAATAGTAAGAATTCTTCCTAAGAAATTAAAATATGAAAAAACATACAAATGTTTCTCTTCTCTCATTAAGTTAAAATAAATATCTGTTGCTGTTAGGTTATGAAACCCTATCTACACTTTTGGATAAAATTAAAATTCAATTAAAAAGAAAATTTCAATTTTAAAAACTTGTCTTCTTTTTGCTATTTTGTTTTGGATGTTAAATGGTATAAACAGATGAATATCAACATATTAAATATATTGCAGTTTGAAAATTTTAGAAACAAAAATATATATACGGAGGGTTAAAATTTATATATTGGTAGAAAGTTTCACTATTTTGTATAATAATGTAAACAAAAAATGATGATGTAAACAAGAAATACAGTTAGAAATTTTACAATCGATTAATAATAGGATTTATAGAAATTTGTTTGCTTAATAACAACCATTCTGTAAAATAATACTTGCTAAGAATAAAGAATAAATTAAAAAATTTCAGATAAAATGGCTGTTTAAAAAATAACTTTAGTCTTATTGAACAACGTACGTAGAAAGTAAATGAAAGATATTAAGCATCGTCCTTTGGAAATAGTATCTATACATACCGAGCAGAATTTTGTCGCAAAGTAAAAACGATATTATGGATGTGAAGATAATATAGATATGGAGATGAAGATCTAGTGAAGAAATTGACATTCCAAAAGCCAGAGGGAAAGA
>KK122513.1:661099-674588 GCA_000611955.2 Stegodyphus mimosarum
AGGTGGCTAGTTGTGGAGAAAATGGTTAAAGAACTTTGGTGTCAATAGGTGGAGGACTGTGGCGTTGGATGGGTCAAGATGGCAGAAGCTGAGACAGCCTTGGCCAGAAATCGGCTGTAGAGCGTAAAAAGAAGAAGAAGAAAACAGTATTTCTTTGAGACACTTAATAAATATGTGCATTTATTTTAGTCGTAATCACTTCCGCTACACGGCTTTCATTAAGTGGTTCCATTAAATAAAACAACATTGAATGCATCGCCAATAGATTGCTTACACACAGATTCACTTTACACCACTGTAAGGAATTAATAGCGTAACAGAGACTGGCTGTATTACTAAAAGTCATAAATAAACCTATCTTTAAATTAAAAAGAGGAAAATTAAAATGGCTAAGCAAAATTTATTACCTCAGTTATGCTTTTCAATAATTTCTGTGGCTATCATCCCATTCTTCTTAGTTCCATTCCGCTTCTCAGTTTTGATAATACGCTAAAATTTGCTGAGATTTTAATATTTTATTAAAATTCGAATATGAAATCAATCGAATTCTTTTAATGAAGATAATCTCAGATCCAATTATAAAAAATTTGAGTGACCGAAAGTAATCGCTTATGTTGCATTGTTGAACACAAATCTAATTCTGAAAGGGAGATATATAGATCATATATTAAATTTTACGAAAGCCGGTCTTCACATAAGCAATGAGGCTTTTTTAATTTTTTTATTTTGTTAAAATTAAGATGAACAAAGTCCTTTTTTTTTAACTTATGACATACTGGCTTAACACACTGGCTTACGTTTATTGTCCGATCATTAATATTCCTCTAAATAATTATTTAATATCTCATAAAGCCAAATATGCCGAATGTGCTCCTTTCCCACTTCCATTAAGATTTGAAAACCATTACTAATAAAATCGAATTTCACTGTTCAAAACATGCACTAAGAATAAGGAGGACAAGGTAAAATTACTACCTGCTTTTATAGCAAGTTGATGCTGATAGTTTATCCCTTCTCTCTCCGACTTTTAATTCAACTAAAAAAATCGCTTTATTTATGGGATGATCTAGTATTTTTATTTATAACGAATATGTCAGTTTGATTAAGAAAACTAGTCGAAAATAAATATTAGTCGTTACAATTAGAATCAATCACAAACTTTCCCAAGCAAAAATTCGCTGTGTAAAATGCTTAAAAATAGTTAAGCAACTAAAATCCCAAACAACTGGCAATTTCGCACATTATTAGGTTCCAAGTAGCAGTAAGATTAAATGCATTAGAATTTTCGTGACTGTTCTTTTATTCAATGCAAATAAGCATTTATTTATCGCGTAAAACTCTCTCATGAAAAGTTTTCTTCTCTATTGACTAACTCTTCACTGCTTTACCATAATTAATCAACTAGCTAATAACACAGTGAAGTTAAAAGGAAAAGCATTTTAATAATAAAAATAAAATATTTGAACAGCTTTTACCTAATTTATTAGAAAGACTTTCACGATGAACTCCTGCTTGAAACCTTTGATAACAACCCTTGATTGCTTTGCCGTAATCAATTAATCTCACAGTAAACTTAGGAATAAATTAAGAGTCATGTTTTTGTAAAGTTCACTGATATTGAGAAACAAAGCATTTGAGTTTCCATGTATTTGTAATAGCAAATGAAAAAGAAAAGCAGAAAAAAATAACCATATATTATTCTTTTTATATGAATAATACCTATTCTTCGCAATGTATAGAAAGAAAACTATTTCCAGAAGATACATAAAATATTGAAAAATTTCTTAGAAGTGAAATAAATTAATAAGGGAAGAAAACGACTGCATCCACAAAATGCTTTCATTTCGGGCAAATGTAATCCGTAGCTGTTCCAAAAAGAATTTAATCATATACAACTATCCGATGTACCTCCATACATGCCGGAACTGAAAGCTGCTACATCTATCATACAGCCCAGAAATATGCCAGACATACATTGCTTATGCTTTGGTTATCACATACGCAGTGAGTACAGGATAACGAAGCCGCGGCAAAAATAGATGCTGTCACGAATGAACTACTAAATTTAAATGCTATATAAAAAGTAATAATATTATATTACAAAGGAAAAACACTAAATCGGAAAATAAAAAAAATGTAAGAACTGCAGGATTAAAACTGCATGATTCTTCGGTAAAGCTATGTTGGCGAACTGCTGCTAAGCCGAAAAGGAGAAACTTTAAATAATCATGAGGGGAAAAAGGCACAGAAAAATCTCTAGAAATCGAGAAGTTATACTACTTACATTTGGAATCAAACTCTATTTAGGTTAGGTTAGGTTATTTTAATACAGCGAAGCGCATTGCGACTGCCTGCCTAAGAGAATTGATGCCTTCGCGGACGATTTTCTAAGGGAACTTAGCTCTTCTTCACGTTACACATGGCGAAAACCAACCATACAGTCAACCTGTTCGCCTGGAATTGAACGCGGGTTAAACGACCAGTATTCAGCGGTCGTAACTGTTTGGCAATTGGTAGATCTCAAGTTCCATTTAAAAGATTATTTTCTGGTTTATCCGATGGTGCAAACACCGAAATTCTGCGATGATCGTGAATCGCGGAATTCTGCGTGATCCATTCTTAGAATCAGAACATGCATAAAAAACTGCTTCAAAGCTCAGGAATTATTGATGATGATGATGAAGATAACAATAGTAACAGTAATAAATCATAAATAAAACTTTGAAAAAATCATTTAGGCGCCTACGCCGCCTCTAAATTAACTGTTGTTCAATTTTGTAGCTCACAAAATTTCCATATCATCTGTGTGCGATTATTATATTGTACACTGAAAACAGAAAATGGTGTTCTTTGATAGATTGTTATTCCCCCCTTTTTTTGCGTACGTAGCGAAATGTTCAATACAAAATTAAATTTGTTTTTTTCACTTATGCTTATTATTGGATTGAATAATTAGCAGATAATTGTTTGATTAAAAACTACAAATAAACAGAAATCTACTCGCTTAGAAGTTTAATGATTCCATACAGAGAAAACAACCTTCGTTATTAATTTTACATCTGATCCCATCAAACTTGTTATTTCTGATTCTCCACTAATCACTCCTCTAAAACCCAGATCATTTCTGTAGGGTGAACGAGAATGTACGTCGGACCTCCACTTTCAAGCAGGGTACAATGCCCTTTTGACAATTTATTACCCAAACGCGTTATGTCATCCTCTTCTTTTCGTAATACTTTTTTTTTTCTTTTGGAATGGATAATTTCACTCATTTTCTTTCCTTCTTACTGAAAAAATTTAAAGACTATTACAGATTTTTTATTTTTAGGGCATTTTAGGATTCGATAAACTAATAAAAATTACTGCGCGTTTTCACATAAACTTATAAAATTAAACAAACTGTTACAGAGAGCACTAGATAATTTAAAGTTATCAAATTACCCCTTTTCAACCGAAAATTTTCTATTAGAATATTGTAGTTTTTAAAGCAATTTTTTTAACTAATGAGTATTAAATTAAAGAGAAATGAAGTGCAAAAACGAACTTCAAAAATGATCAACTTTAAAATTATGATTTATGGTGTGCAAGGCGACGTAATATTTTTATACAATTCCAAAACTAATTTTTAAGATGGCGAAGACATAAATATCATGGAATGACTCATCGAATAGACTTATTCCACTTAAAAAAAACGAATTTTTTAATTCTACACTTAATTAATAATTTTAGTATATTATTTAATTGATAATTTTAATTGGGCATATATTTATAACTTAATGAAGAGCTAAAATAAAATCAACTAAAATTCTTCAGGGTGTCGCCATATTTTTCTCAGCGGATAGGGGAGAGGAGGAAAGATCTCGGTTTTAATTTGTGTTTCATATAACACATGTTAAACTAAAACCATAACTAAATGTCAATATATATATATATATATATATAGTTTGTAGTTTAAATAACTGCGAATGAAAAATATTGAATTGTGAAGTAATTTTTACGAAATACTTTATATGAAATGTACTTTACATGAAACGGAATCTGTATTAAGCAGTTTCACATAAGAGTAACAGTAATCTCTCCTAACAGGTTTTATCTCAGATCTCCAGTTTTGTAAGTAAAAGGTTTCAGTTATACGATGAACATTTTATTATCAGAATTTTGTTTTCTACCTGATAACTTAAAGGGTTAAATTTTGCATTTCAAACACTTCTACCTTTAATGCTGAAATTAATGATTTCTGTAAAAACGCCCCACTTTACTTTGAGAAAATCCTAAACTGGAAGCAAATGTTAAGGTCAATATTTAAAGTATAAATACGTGAAACACCTTCTCTCAAGTACATTCCATACAATGAAACGTTTAAGTGAAAATACGTTAATGCAAACTAAATATCAATTTGTTTTATTTTCTCTTTGAATTTCTGATTTTACTGCATATTCAATCATTTCAGATTCATTTTCTCGCAAACAATATTATCATTTCTTTGTTGCATTAATTTTATTCTGATTTGCATACACTAAACGGAGATTTTTACAAGAAAGAAAGATATAAGTTAAATAATTTACATCCGTTATAGAAAGTTTAAGTTAAATTAAATGGTATATTATTCACGATAAACTGATTCTTAATGATCACTCAGTGTAAGCAAATGTTTGAAAGAATGATGAGGAAATAGGCAAGTTGCACGAAAGGAAAATTTGTGTCGATATAAAAGCTTGGACTTACTTGACGAGCCGAAGACGATTCATAATACGGACATTCATGAACGGGTCCAGTTCTCGATTTAACGGTGGAAGGACACAGAGCGGATCAAAGTGGAAAAACGAGAGCGTTGACGAAATGTTACCTCTGTTAACAACAACACGCAACCGGTACGTAAGACGCCATTTTAGACCACAGTGTTAAATCTTCTGCTGACAATATTTCATTTCTGAAATGTAGCGTAGCAAGGAGTAAAATAAATTAAATGGATTGTACTAAAATAATTAGTAATGAATTGTTCATTTCTTTTTATTCGCTGTTCTTTAAAAAAGAAAAAAAAATCCAAGTAATTTCTTACTGTTTGCGTAATATACGGCATTCAACACATATTTTACGAATTATAATACTGTGTTTAATGACTTTTATATCAGTTAGGTATGTTATAAAAATAAATTAAATGTTTAATCTATTCAGAAATTTATTTATTGCTTTTAAATCACTCAATCTGTGAAGCAGTCACAAATTGAGTAAATTCGAAAGGTAAATAAAAGATTTTATACCAGTAGCAACACTCTGAAAAATAGTTATGAGCAAAGCAATTGAAAGATAAACATCTCATGTTTTACGCAGAAGGAAAATTTGATAAAACAATAAGTAGAAAGTATAACCGTAGTAGCGTAACCTTTGCATAACAGTCAAAATTGTTGGAATGACTCCACTAAGGACATTTCTAACATAAAAGTATCTTTCAGGAAAAGGAGAGTGGAAAATAGACTGATTTAGATATCCGAGCAATAACACAATGTATTTTAATAGAAGAAAAATTTCTTATAAATAATTTTAGATTCGTCTCACAATCCCTGATGGTAGCTGTATTTAATATTCTTGCTATAAAATATAACAAAAATACAATAATGCCATTCATTTTTAGAGTATCATTTAACATTCAATAAGCTCCACTAATTGACCAATTAATATTTGATAAATGATTTCTTTCACATCTAGATAGTCTCCCTACTATTATGATTTTGAAGACTTGTCGGTTACTTCTCTAGTGCCTAGAAGTTTCATCATTTGTTTATATAATCATTATTACATCACAAAAGCGCTGTACATGTAAAGTTACGTCCGCTCAAAATCAAACTCGAAGACACTCTCATGCCTCGAAAACAATCGAAAAGTAGCCCTTAATAAGTCTTGCCATTGCATGAAATGTAAAGCCTATAATTTATCTGTTATGTATTCCCAGACACAGCAGATTTTCAAAGCGCTTAAATTCAGTATTAAGATCTTCTAATGATAAGATTCTTATGATATATAAGAACGTCTCACTTAAAATTTGTTACCACTGGTACAAATCAAAAGAAATTTATCTTTCACTCGCCTTTACACTCAGCTGGTTACCAGAAGGCTTATTCGAGAAACATAAGATCTTTAATTTATCTTGAAATTTGACCAGTATGTTATTGATTAATCAATAAGAGATTTAAAAGATACAAAAATAAAGGAAAACGCTTAACTAGCATTTTTATCCAAACCTAATTAAATTGAAACTTTTATTAACTAACATTAATAATAAAGCGATGCTATGTCTCTCTAGTATTAAACACTATTCTTAATCTAATATAAGTATCATTACATGCTTTTCTCTCGTGTAACTTTATCCTGCTAACATGTAGACAAACGCTTCGCATTATCATCAAATGTAATGATGTAAATATGTAAATATTCGAGCCTACGAAATTCATCGTGGCATGGAGTCAGGATTGCAACCTGTCTTTAGCAAGAGCCTTGAGTACCATACAGATTACAGTACGACTTTGCTCAGTCCCGCCTCTCAATTTTGAAGGAAAGCTACCCGAGGATCTAACACCCCTCTTCTCTTACCACCAACCTTTCGAGGGTGCTTAAGGCTTGTCTCCATGAGCACATGCATATTTACAATACCCCCATGCCCCACAAACACTATACATTTACCCACATCCATGCCTTCAACTGGGTTAGTTCTTTGAATAAGGCAGTCAGCGTAGGTTCCCGGTTGGGCGGCATATGTGAACTTGCTCCTCCTAAAGTGATACGTGACAAATGTTCCCGATTATTTGTTTTTTGAAGAAATCACCAACTTCATTACATTTTAGGTCGCCATCTAAATTCCTTTATTACATAATATATATATGTAAGTATTTTCGATGCACAGTTCGGTAGATGAATGCTAAAACCAATAACTTGGAGACATGGCCATTTCTAAACACAACTTTATTCTATGATAATTCGCATCAAATCACTTTTTTGTAGACAAGACATTTATCCAATCATAGTTAAATACAATAATTTTTATGTACACTTGTTTTAAAAGATGTAGGCATCTTAGAATGAGAAGCAAAGCAGCATAGACGTTGCTATGGCGGAAGCTGGGAAAGGAATGAAGTGACGTAATTGCCTCGCGAAGTAGTATTTATCTTACATAATAAAAGCAAGTGTAATGTGTCTGTCTGTCTGCCTGTCTGTCCATTTGTCTGACCGAGCTCTCCAGCCAAATCTATCGCACGCAGGGACCTGGAATTTTTTACACGGAAGCACAAAGGGGCTGGCCACCAGACCTCGAAGCCCGATTTTCGATTTTTGAATTAGAAAAATTTTAAAAAAATTATTTTTTATAAAGTTTTTGTTCTTCAGTTTTTGTTTCTTAATTTGCATTATTGTGTTGCTATTATTGTGATTTGTTGCTATCATTTATTTTCAACTTATTAAATCGATTTATAACAATTCCACCATCATGACCGGACATGCTGCAGGCGAAGATGTGTTTATTTCAAGAATTCCTATAATCCCTTCCGATCTCCCGTTTCAGTTTAAGCGTCTACAATTCCCTGTTCGTTTGAGTTTCGCGATGAGCATTAATAAGGCACAAGGACAATCTCTCAAAGTTGTAGGGCTCGACCTCCGTAAGCCGTGTTTCTCCCATGGTCAACTGTACGTGGGTTGTTCAAGAGTTGGTAATGCCGATAATCTACACATCTTAGCTCCGAATGGAAGAACATTAAATATAGTTTATCCCGAGGCTCTCTAACGAAAAGGACAATCTAAAGAAAAATTATTGCCACTCTCCACTCTCCCAAACTAACTCTGACTGTCATGCTTTAAATGATGATGTTATTGTTTAGTGCTCTCTTGAGAGCATGAGCAATAATCCGAATGGTGCTGCTTCCCAGTGCTGCAGTACCAACAGACATTAATCGGTCAGGGGCCCTTGCGACCCCAGCCCGAGCTCCACAAACATACACAAACACTCTCCTCTTCTAATTCATTGTCATCTAAGTTTAACTTACACTTAAATTAAAAATTTAATTGGTTCTCAACTCCAAATTTCCTGTAAGCAGGATGTTTTATTTCATCCATGTTTTCGTTACTTTTTATTTTTTCTGTACTGTACTCTCTATCTTTCCCTTTCAACTCTTTCCTATCTTTGATTTTGAATTTTTTATGTTTTACTTTTCTTTAAACTTCAGACCAATGATTATAACCACATGACTACGGTTTCCTAGCATGTGCTAATATGAGGTCTGTTCTCATTTAAACTAATTTTTTAACAGATGGCTCATGGTTAGGATATATTGTTCCTTTTTATCGACGGGGAATGTTGTGTGGGGGGGGGAAGAGAGAGAGACAGTCTACATGTCCTACACTACTATTCCTGCGCTATTCACTTATCTGCATTTTCTAAATGCACGGGCAACGCCGGGCGGGTACAGCTAGTACTAGATAAGTGCACAAGTATTTCCAAGCTGTGACTAGTTAGTTCTGTGTTGTTATGTAACATGGAAAGATATGGATGTGGACAGGGAACATGAACATATCCACATCCTCGAATTTGGGAGAACAGATGAATTTAGGGGGGAAAATACCAAATTTAGACTAGTTAATTTTGATATCGACAGTCACTTCTTAGAGCAGCCATCGTGTTTTGTTGTATCTTACACACACACACACATATATATATACATATATATATGTAATATTTAAATGTGCAGTCGTGAATCCGGTACTTCTGGCTGTAGACATGGCTGGGTGGAAGAGGCAGGAATAAGGCGTTAACAAACTAAATTTCGGCGAATCACCATTTTTATTTTTATACATTTCAAATCATCTCTTTGACAAACAAATCACTTTTCAATCATCGTCGAATACAATAAATTGTGTAACAGGAAAAAAGACGACGTCATTACAGGCAGGGGGAGTATTACTACGCTCAGTTGTTTGCAGGGTAGAAGCCAGAAGGAAAAGGGAAGCGTAATTGCTTGTGACTCAGTATTTATACTTCTTAAGTGCATATGTGAATCTAAGCAGTGATTCGTTAATTTTAGTTATTTTCAAGCAGTGTTATGTAATTTGGAATGATTTCGAATTTAGGAGGAAGTATGAACTTAGGGGAGAGCACCAACATAGGGGAGAGTTAATTTTATGGTCGCCAATTATTCTTAAAGCAGCGATCGTATATAATGAAAATTTTTTGAGGGATGGGGACATAAAAGCTGAGAAGTAAATGCTGAGAAGGTCATCCTGTTGTGGCTAAATTAAAGATATCTGACAAATGTTGAAAATAACTTCCTTTTTGATCATGTTTTACTCCACCATCTAAATTCTATTATTGCATAGCATACATGTAGTGATAATTTTTGGGATGGGGGGACATAGATGTTGTATGAAAAAGTGGATGAAAGATGAATCCTGAGAAGGTCATCTTTATGTCGTTGAGTATTAACATAAGAACTCAACTCGCAGATAGATTTCACGTATTCAATAGAATTACATGTATGTAACTGATTGCAGAAAAAAGCAAAAATAATGATATCGGTATATGACTAAGTATTGCAAAATTATACTATGCTTTACTCTGTTAGTAATAAATTTTAGTTATAAAATTTTGTTTTAAAATTTAATATTGTTGTTCTTTAAAAAAGTATGAAACTACAAGCATCATGAACAAACGTTATATGAGCATTGTATGACATGATTAATTTTGAAATGATGCAGTTCAGAGAGTTTTATTATAAACACGTTAATTTTTTAGGGTAAGAAAGGGAAATGACCAAATTAAAGAGATGTAAAGGGCTATTAATAATTACAGTTGGATTCTTATCTTACTTCTGTATATATATACTATATCTTACTTCTGTATATATATATACTATATCTCACTTCTGTACATATATATACTACATATATATATATACATTAGCGTAAAAACCGTAAGCAGCTTTTATGATTTTGGTCGTAATTCTGAAAAATATCAAATGGGAGACATGAAATTTATACTACAGAGGCAGAATATAGTACTTAAAAGATGAGGAAAGTATAGTAGCAAAATTGATTAGGACGAATACAATACGCAACGAATAGAAAAATGCTTTATTGACGGACTAGCGTTAGTACAAAAAAATTATGTGGCGAAAGGGAAGAACTACAGATGAAAGAGCCTTAGTAAAGCATATTGACATCCCCTAACTACGATGTTTGCATTGCACCAACTGTTGATTCCCAGTACCAGATTATGTAACAGTTCTTGAGGTAAATTTCCTGACCTTCAAGGAGCATTTATTTTATTGTCTGGTGTTCTATGGGAATTAAGATCATGCCACAAGGCATTTCTTTAAAGTCTCCCGCACATGTTTTCAATGAGATTTAAATCAAGCGAGTACAATGGCCACTCCATTCTAGAAATATCTTCAATTTCAAGGAGCTCCTCAACAGCATGAGTCCTATGTAGCATTCATTGTTATCCAAAAAAAAAAAAAACAAGTAGGAATCAGTAGCACCCCGGAAAGACCACATGGGGGAGGTTAACTTCACCATAGTAACGATCTCCTGTAAGCTAATATCTGTGAATATGCCGAGAACCGTCTGTACGTTCATCATAATGCCTCTCATACAAGCTCTCCAGGACCACCCAACGGTCTGTTTCTCTGATATAGTGGGATGAAAGCGTGTCCCTACCTCTTTTCATATCAACTAGGGGGGAGAATCATTTGTCAGACTGAAACGGCTTTAATCTGTAAAAAGGACATGACTCCATTTGTAAGGTTTTAGTTTAAACTAACAAAGTTTTATTTTTAATTTGCCTTTTCTATCTGTTCTTATTTCAACTTCCCGTGAGAATAAGCGCGCGTTGCAGCTTTATGCTAATTTGAAGTGGAGCCAAGTTTCTATTTAAACGGTAGGTAGGAACCTCTCAGTGTGAGAGAGCTTTCAGTCTCAGACCACTGCTACTCTGTTCGACGTTCGCCTGACCAGCTAGTATTTAAATTTTAAGCCTTAGCGCTGTTACTCTATTACTTATTGAAGTAAATCTAAGTGCTTTAGTATTAGTTAAATCTTGCTACGCACCCTTTAGCATAGAGGCCAACCTCGCGTTTGTAGCTATGTGAGAAACGACGATTTAATTTCTATTTAACTTTAGTTCAAATTATTTGATTGTTCAGTTTAGACCCAAGTGCCGTCATTATTTTCTGTATCTCTCCCAAGTTGGGAAGTGGCTGTATATAATTGTGGTTTAATAAAAGAGGATTTTAAATCCTTCTTAAGTGCAGTTCTTCCACCACTTAACCACAGTTTTCTACCACAGAACATAGCTGCACTCAGCTCTCTGTTCAAGATCAGGACTTAAAGCATTTCACGAATATGTTTGCCAAGAGTATGCACCGAACACTCAGACCTGACACATTGATCAGGTATTCAGTCTTTGTGACCATTATAATCGGTGTTGTCGATGACCTGTTTTCAAAGGTATGCAGCGTCCAGGATGGCAGGAGAATAGGCCACCCTTATGAAATGATCCGACCACCAGCAACCTTTCTTACATCTGTATCTATCGTCTGGAAGGCTTTCCAAGCTCGTGAAACAACACGTTTATTAACTCCAAACTCTTCGGCGTCAGACATCAACTTACGCCTCTCTTCAAGCTTGCCAATTATGCTAACACGTGTAAAGGCTTGTTGATGTTTTTTGTAACCATACTGCACGTACAGTTTCACTTGCAAAAGAATGCCCGGAAATTTTTCTTTCTTTTTTTTTTAATTTGCCTTGCACAGCGCTCGCTGACTCCTCGCGTTTTGTGTGCCATTTCGTACCCTCAAATGTCATGGTACTGATACTGTATTTACATAAGTATCACCTTTATACTTTATGCTGATAGCAAAAAGCCGTTTTTAACTATATTATGGTTGTATGTTGAAAAATAAAATTGTTGCTTTTGCACACTAGTGTATATGTACAGAGAGAGGCTCCAAATTCTAAAACTATTTCTTTTGTCTTAAACTTCTTACATACGAGTTCATGAAATCTAAAAAGCTCAAAAAGACGCTTAAACAATGACATGTCATTAATCTAATTATTTTTAAAGGCATCAGTACAAAGTAACTAAACGGATCAACGAATTCAAAGGCCAATCATACTGGTACATGTACAGTGGAATATCAGATATCCGATGTAACTGAGACCGCAACAGTTTCAGATACTCGATCGAAAATTCGACTAATAGAGGTTAAATTTTAAATCATACAATTTTTCTTTGGAGAATATTTTCTTCAAATATTTATTTGAAATTCAATTAAAAATGAGTGCGCAAGTATTACAATTAATATTTTAACAAAATATTTTATTAATTAAATAGAACTTTCATTTACTTTAATAAAACTAATAATCCATGCACGATATTATTTCATGGCAAAAATATTCATGGAAAAAAAGAAATAAATTAATTCCATTAAAATTTACGCAACTATGAAATTTTGTTAAGTTTCTCACATGTAAATTTATGATACATAATTTTTTCAAACATCTTCTTTTTCAGTGATAGTCCTATAACTCTAATAACCTACTTACGTTCTCGCGACATTTATATCAATAAAAGATTCGTAAAAGAAGCCTTAAGATATTGCTCTAAAAATTAAGAACTTTGCTTAAAGCTTTTAGCATGGCTAATTTTTGCATTGTGCGTTTCCGCTTTATCGTTATCTTCAAAATCACTTTCATCACTGTAATTTTTACTCTTCTTTGGATCTACGACGTGAATAATTTTTTCGTCACTCAAAAGAACTTCAATTTGGTTTGCTCTTTTTTTCATTTAGCCATTCCGGAATGTCGTGCTGAACGATGTCTTCGCGTCCAAGTATTCTTTGAAAAGTGTTTACAAATTCCTTGATCGTTGACGTCTGTTAATGTTTCTTTCATTTTTAGTGCCTGGAAACTGCGTCTTTTATCGTAAAGCACAATAGAAGGCCATTAAATGACCCATAACTAATACGAAAGGCCGAAAGATTAATCACTGCCTAGAGAACTCGTGATATTAGTAATTTTCGTTGCATATGTTCAGTATTATGATATATTCTCAAAAGTTTCTTTAAATTGATTCCTGGAGCGGTTAATACAAATCTCGGTTGATAGAAACCCGGTTTTCAAAGGTTCTACCGTATGTCCTTTAAGGAAAGTCGGAACCCCCTATGCCGGTAATGTTAAATCGGCCATTTTCGATGTACCTTTTCTCAAAATCTGCTGTAGACACACATTTGAAATTTTTTGTGTAATTAAAGTACACATATCTGATTATACTGAAATGAGAAACCTAGCCTGCGGGCCGAATGCGGCCCTTTTAATTGCTTAATACGATTAGTCATGTAAAAATAGTGTGCAACGGCATTTTCGTCTCTTTCCTACCCAATATTTTATTAAATTTATCACTACAAATGTTTTAAGGAGCCTTCCATCGGACTCATTCTCTTTCCATATTCCA
>KK122513.1:674607-690248 GCA_000611955.2 Stegodyphus mimosarum
TTAATATAATCAATGCAAGTGTAGTTGATATCTGCAAATGTTTACGCGTTTAAGTGCGTAGTTTTAGCTTAAATAAAGTTCTTTAACTCTTAAATCTTCGTAGAATTATGTAGCGACTATTCGCTAAGGTCTTATGCGTAAAGAACAACTCTGAAGAAGGGTTAAAATGCCCTCTTATTTGAACTCAAGATATTTGCAGACAGCTCCTCTTGGGTATACATGAAGCCAACACTTCTGGCTTGAACTTAAAATAGAAAATATAAAATTAAACTATCTACAACTAAGTAGAATAAACAGCTTAAGCTGCCCAGATTCGTCACCGCGTAGTTGGCTCTTATCTAAAACTCACCGACGTAATCTAACAGGCACATAATAAGCACCGTCGTAAATTAGCAAGCTTTAACTTGTTGCAACAACGTGGCTGAAAGGCACAACACGCTAAATTTAGCTCACTTACTCTCTAACTGAAGTATCTTAGACCTCAGCTTAAATGGTAGTTTCTTCCCTATTGCATAAAGCGTGAAACTGAAATCTTATTCTGGTAGGAAAGCGTAGGTAGGAAAGCTGTCTTAAATAAAAATAGCTATTAGAAAAATAAAGTGAAACTCTACAACAGTACCAATAGATTTCATTCAAAGGATACCTAATATAGCTTTGTTACAAGGATAAAAGGTGCGCTCAACAAACTCGAAGAGGGTGATAAGATTGGAAAAAAATCAAAAATGGGTACAGTGAACCATAACATGTTGAGAAGTTGTGACATAAGGAGAGATCTTTAAATTTCAAACAATTGGGGGAAAAAAAGCCCCGAAATTTTATCTTTTTCTTTTTCTTAACTCCGAAGTAAAAAGATGTAGTCCAAATCATACTTTCACGCTGGTATATTAAATCATACCAACGCACTGACAACCTTTCTGTCAGTAAAACATCCCATTTTGAAAAAAAAAATATTTTTATAAAAATGGTTGTCCTTTTTGAGCTTGTGTAGAAAATCATGTAACAATATCTTAAATTATCTACCTTCTTGGATTTATTTTGTAGAATAATTGACTAAGCAACACTATATTTCTTCAATTCTCCCCCATTTTTCTCATATAAATGCCGCTAAAAATTAAGTGAGCCTTAGAATCAGTGATGAATTAGAATGGCAGATAATTTCCAATTTACTAATTGTTCCTAAGCAATTTATTTTCATATATCACTAATATAAATAAATATATTGCTACTGTTTTTAAAACGCATCATTATTAAAACTATTTGTTAGACGTATTTGGATGTTTTTTCATTCATTTTATTCGTTTAGAACGAGGAATTTTTATTTAGTGGTGATGCTGGAATTAAAATGTGCACTTTATAAAGGAAAGGTCTGTGAACTGAATAAATACAGTGCTCATTTTCCTAACTGGATTATAACATTCTTATGATGAGTCATTTCATTCATTTCTCTGAAAAAAAGTGCACGACTGCCTAGTTTGATTTGCCTTCATAAAAAACTGCCAATATTTTAAGAATTAAAAATGGGAAATGTATATTTATACCTTTGTTCGATTATTAATATTCTGCATCAGCATTTGAAAACTACGTATAAAAGGCAAAAAAATTCTGCATTTTTATTTTAATTACTTCGGTCAAATAGACTTCTTTCTTATCTTATTCTAATTTTAAATTAAAGTCAAATCCTACCTTTTCGACTCATCTATATGCTTTAATACTAGATTCTAATATTGAATCACATAGATCAGCTGAAAAATGAAACTGCAGCTCTGCAAATAGAGCGTTAGTCTTCATTTACGGTATGGGGAGGACCCCTTTTTGGAGGTTATAGCTGTAGCGGTTCTATTTAAAAATTACCAGTACAAATCTTGATCAAATATTAAAGATATTTTTAGAGATTTCTATTCCAAAACAGTGGCTATTTTGTTTCTTTTTAATGATGGGGAAGAAGGAAATAATTTTCAGTTTTGGTTTCTAGCATGCCTCATATATTCTCAATAATGTTGAGATTGCGCTCGATGTGGAAGATGTTTAAGACCATTTCTTTAAACCACTCTAATCATTAATTGATTTTAAAGTGTGGTTTATGCAGTGATACCAGAGAGCATCCTACGGAATCCAGAGTTCGAAAAATGGGGATTTGGCCCATCAATAAGAGTAATGCAATCTTCGAACACAGTGAGTATTCTCAGACTTTCGCAGCATGGAATTCCAAACCACTTTCATGCTTCCCTTTAGTTATTAGACTGTTCTGGATCATGTGCCTGAGAAAAGGCTATGTAGTATACACACCGTCTAAATTAAAGTCTTTACCTGGTCTTTATTTTCGCAACCATTGGTCGAAGCCATACTTCCAGTAACAAAAATGTTTTAATGACACAAAGATTTGCGTTTTCGCATTTTTTAATTAAAAAATAATCCATTTTGTATAAAATACGAAATTAAATTTTTTATATGTTCTTCGGTACCTGTACTTATGTTTAGGAAAATTTTGTGAAGAATATTTGTAGTTTAAGGAATTTTTTGTACAACTACCTGTTTATGATCCCAAAGAAATGAAACTTCATTAGCATATTAATAACGTATTTTTAGAGTTTGAAAACTTATGAATTACTTGTGTGAAAATTCTTTCTAAATGCTAAATATAACAAAATTATAAATTTAAGACACTAATAAATCACAAAAGGATAAAACTGAAGGATATTTAAGGGGAAAAATGAATCTCGAATTATTTTTATTTATTTATTATTGAATGTGATGTAAAAAATCGCAGATTTGAAATTAAATATGTCGGTCAATGTTTCTCGTATAAGAATCAAAGTTTCTTTGTTTCATTTTTTTACACCAAGTACAAAACTTTACTAAATATAAGTACAGGTACCGAAGGAAGGCATAAAAAGTAAGATTTCATAATTTTTATAAAATTCATTTCTTTAAAAATGACCAAACTTCAATCTTTGCTGGATTTAAAACACTTTTTTTGCAACTGGAAGTATATGTCTAAGACCATAGTTGCAAAGATAAAGGCCAGATATGGACTTTTGTTGACACAGCGTATAAAGAAGCGTTCCCCAAAATGGGAAGGGCAGTAAATTCATTGCTAAACAGCGTATAAAATGTATACGGCTCAGCATTTTCACAGTCTATCTTCTGCGCTCCTGATCCCACTGGAACTAATGTTAAGCAAGAGGGGCTGGTATCAATGGTTTTTCTACAGCGGGCTAATTATGAATATTAGAACTGTGAGACTTCCGTCAGATTGGTTTTGCAAAAATGGTTTGGTTGCGCCTAGGAGAATTTTAAATCTGCCTAATTTGTACTGTCTCAATTTTGTATATTTTAACTACACCTCTTTCAATCATGCTGACTTTCTTTTCAAATAAATTTCTCTTACTTCGACAATTATTCGACTTGACGAAATTCTTCTCTTTTATATATATATATTTATATATATCAATGATGGCCTGGATACTGTGGCCCTTGATGCGTCAATTAGATATGTTATCTTCATAACAGGTATAATGCTCAGAACAAGCAACAATTTGTCCTCTTTCAAACTCTTATCTATCTCTTATCTGTCACCAATTTATGATCTACAATTCTCATTGTTTGAATTCAGTACTTCTACTATGTTAAAAGTTCAAATTTCATAATCTCTAAATATTGATAAACTCGAAATCACCTCAGCGTTTTCAAACAAAAGTCTATATGCTTAATATAAGAGCTTAAGTTATTATTAAATAAGCTTAAGTTTCCTTAAGCTTATTTCCCATAATAATAACCGGCAAATTTAAAAACATAATTAAAGTAATTTTCGAATTCGCATAGCAAATTTGGCGCCCCTTCTAGTGATTCACCTGAGGCAAGTGCCTCACTTGCCTCATCCTTCTCCTGTCTCTGTATCTCGCATAACTTAAACACGAGATCTTATAGGACTGCTATAAGATGTAGTTGCACACCACCCTTTTTGGTTGCAATTGGCAGCACCAAAAGTATATAAATGTGTATATACATCCACTTTGTTACTCGGCTCACAGAGCTCATTTTTTTATACTTATATGTAGGTAAAATGCACATTTTTTGCTTTAAAAATAATTGAATTATGTTGCTTTTATTTTGCGGTTAAGTTTTTTGTCCCTTTAGTTACTCTGCATGCAATAGTTGTTGAATTATCAGCAATTTAAAAGTTGTTTAAGTACGGCTAAGCCTAATTTTTTTTTACCATAGCAATCATATTTGTTTACACTTGAAACTTAGCAGAAAACTGAATTCAGTTTCTGCCCCTTCAGTGTCTTTTTGTCAAGTGGGACCAAAATTAAACTTTTATTTTTGTGCACCGAAAAATCTGCCTTGTTGCCTGTTGGCCAAATTGCTTGCTTTTGCATAGAAACTCTAATTTTAATTTAAAAAATCTTTTTGACTGTTTTAATTGTATTTGGTGTTTTATTTTTCTTTCGATATTTTTCAACTTTTAATGAAAATATCTTGAGATTTCATGTATTTTTTCTCTTGTCGCGAACTGAGAACAGAATTAATTGAATGAGAAATATATCTCTAATGAAATTCGAGGAAATAAGTGTTTCGTATTAGCAGCAAGTATTGTCACCAGTCTGCCTCGGACAGAGGGGAATGTTTATGAGTAGCGCATGCGCATTATGTAAGCACCGCTGAATCGTCTGGGGAAAACTGTTTTTTTATGCTTAATTTCTTTTATACATCATTTTAGGTTTATTTTAGTATTTGAATAGAACATGTGGCAAAGATTAGATAATTCTTGAGATGCTATAATTTTTGTTAATTCTAAGTTATAAAATGAATGAGATGTAACTCTGTTAAATGAACCTATCGGCAGAGTGACACTATGGTATATAAATACAGTGAATTTTAAAGATCGCATTTATTCTATTGTGGATTATGCACTATCGACGAAGTAGATTTAATTCAATTCAATAAGTTTAAATGAAATGCAGCAAAAATGTGTATAATTTAATATTCTTTACAAGGAAATCATCTGGTGTACACATCAGATTTTTTTAACATTGCAGCCACAGTTCTTTACATTTGAAACTTGGCAAAATATTTAATTAAGTCTTTCTGCACGTTCAGTGTCTTTTTGCAGAGTGGGACCAAAAGAAAATTTTCAGTTTTGTGCACCTAGAAATCTGGCTTCTTGCCCGCTGGCCGAATTGATTGTTTTTGCTTAGAAAGTCTAATTTGAATTGCGAAAATTGTTTTTTTAACTGTATTTGTTTGTATGCGTTTTATATTTTTCTATGTATGTGTTTTATATGTTTCTCCTTTTTAAATTTTAATAAAGATATTTTGAGGTTTTATGTATTTTTGCCTTTCGCGAAGTGAGAACTGAATTAATTGAATGAGAAATATATCTCTAATTCAATTCGAAGAAATAAGTTTAAATGAAAAGCAGGAAAAACTGCGTTTATTAATATTCAGTACAAGGAAGTCATGTGGCGTATGCATCAGAATTTTTTATTTAGAGGGAATAGGTATAGTTCTCAGAAGTTTATGTAATGGATCTGCACTCATTTTTCAGTTGTTTAACTCTGTCTGTAAAATTTGTGTCTGCATCGATCGAAAATTGCATAAATTTGTTTTATGTTAAATTCCTGGTTGATTTTGGAGATAATTTAAGGATAGAAGAAATTGTTACAAGGAATATTTGCTTTATTTTATAATATTAATAAACTGTTAATTAATTATTGAATAATTAAATATTAATAAATTGTTTTCAGTCAAACTATTTATTTCTTAGCAGGTAAAAGTACAGGTCCAGAACTAAATGGATGACTGCCTTGACGAAAGACAAAGATTTTAATGTCCTGAAAATAAAAAACTGCAGAACAATGGTTAAGAAACTTTCAACCTGGATTGGACTCCTAGAAATGGAAAAGGTTCATCCTGCGATACTGTTTCGTTAAAAAGATGTTTTTAGGTATTAGAGTTAGTTAATAAAAATTATTAATTTATACACTCATTCGTAAATATAAAATTAAAAAAAAAAGGAGACTTTTCCGAAACGCTGCAAGAAAGTTAAAATTATCAAATAAAAATATTTTTATTGATAGCATTTCTAAGAAATAAATAGTTTGAATTAATTTTCTTTAAAATATTACCTTTTAATCCACTAATGCATTTTAAATGTGGCTTTAAATGGTGTCCAGTGAAGCCTGAGCTCTGCGAAGACGTGTACCCCTGAGGGCGAATCACTTTCTTTTCCCACGTGGAGAAACAAAACACTCGTTGAATGGGAATTCCTCCTCTGCAGAGCCGCGGGCGACACTCGCTCTCTTTGCATAAATGTTACGAGAACTCTTTAAATTGGAGCAGTTTGTATATACTTCTTATTTTTCTTATCTCTCATCTTTTCCGGGCATCTTCAGTTCCCCCTAAAGCAATTTTCGATACTTAATTTATTTTTTTTAAATTTTCAGCAGAAATCTATGTCCTGCTTTAACTAGGTGGAAAGGAGATTGTTTATATTTTTATATACTAGTTATTTTTCAGCTAGAAAACATGACGTTTCATTTTATGCTGTCAGAATCAGGTTAAGTAGTTAAGTACAAACTTTCCTTGCATGCGAAAGAGAAAGGGGACTGCAATTAGATTACAACTTCCATTTTTTTAGTTATCCTTCATAGTAAAATTGTCTGGTAGAAACTAATAAGAGCATCAGTTGTTTTCTAATGAAGTTCATGAAAGTTCATAGAAAGGAAGGATAATTGTTATTCACTGGGGTTAACTTATCTAATAAAAATAGAAATTAGCATAAATCAGAACATGAACTGTTGCATAACTGGTTATGGCAAAACACATGGAGGGCCTTTGCTTAAGTAATGAACTGCTGCATTGAGGACATTCCTAGATAAACTGGCTTGTAATCATATTGTTAGGTGGGTAAAACAATCAAAACATCCTGCGCCCGGCCAATTCGCCAGTAATACAGTCGGGTCCAATTACCAGTATTCAGCGCTCGTAGAGTAAAACAGAGTGAAATAAAAGGGTAAGAAACAAAACGTAGAACCAAAATAAGGAATTTAGAAATTACATTCTTACCGCGGAAATACTCCAAGCCGAATTTTATGTCTTATTTAGCCTATGATGCTTGGAACTGTTGATTCGAGAAGCTTTTCATTCATTCTCAATCCTTAAAGAATTCTTGTAAACCAGTCGAATTTTCTCGAAACTTAGCTCCAGAAATAGATATAAATATAGATGAACAGCCGATTTGGAGTCCCTTCACCATTTATCTTAGCGATAATATTCTGATTTCTCAATAGATTATTCCGCGAATTGAATTTTCTGTGCATTTGATTTCTTTGTGAGGCATTTTTTGTGTGGCTATTAAGTATTCATTAATAGAAACAACAATAAAAATAATAAACTGCATAAAATCGTGACTTTTTTTACTTATCGTGACAGACTTAGACGAATTAGTAGACTTAATAGCAGATTCAAGAAGCCATAATGAGTTGCTCTTGATGCACATTCTCGTAAAGTGACTGTCTCGAGGAAAAGAGTTGGCATATTTGGAAGAAACTGCCTGCAGAGGTCAAATCGTTTGGGAATTGATGATTTAGATTACGATAATGCACCCGAGGGCTATCTTTCTAAGGAGGCTCAGGTATGCATTCATGGAGAACTTTTTACAGGAAACTCGCTAGTATTCGCATTAAACACAAGAAAAATTGCGAAAACTTTCAAGTAGCTTGTTTGATCACTGGGATTTCAATCTGTACCAATGGTCAGTGTTTTTTCCTGTCGTTCACTAGTGGGCGTTACGTTCTAGATTAAAATTAATAGAAAGACTATTATATCAATGTAATTTAGATGAATTATTCCAGTTGGTACTTAATGCTGCACAATATCTTCATGTAATATTTGAGAAAAAATACTCCAAAGTGAAACCCTTAGTTTCAATACCAGCAGCAAATAGGGCTTCATCTCTAAACAAATAAAATAACTGGAATGAAATGTTCAGACACGTCTTAAAGATACCCTCGTGTAATTAAAAGAATTTGCAAATTATGTCTATTTTTTGGAAAAATATTGAACCAAAGGTACTAACTATGGCGCCCAAGAATTATCGCACACGTACATGTCTGTGCCATTGCGGCTGCTGCTGGAATATAAGCGCACGAGAGGTTTTCGGCGATTTGTGTGCTCCTACTATTTCAAGATATTCGCCGTGTTCGTCGCAAGAGTTGGGTAAATTTTATAAGGTATACCGTAAAATAAATAGCCACGAAGGTGTGGCTGACGAAAAGATGTGGAGAATCGTTAGTACATTGGAGGCAGACCAGTCACAAGCGCAAGTGGCTACATAACTCAGTGTAACGCCTAGTGTCGTCTGCAGTTTGTTGAAGCAGTTTCAGGACACTGGATCCATATCAAAAAGGCCTGGACAAGGTTGACCAAGATCCACAGCGACAAATGAGGATCCTTATTTGACACTTTCAGCGTGGCGACACGAGACTGCTACAGCTTCACAACTCTCGCGCGATCTGTATGCTGCCACTGAAACCCTGATTTCACGGTCTACAGTAGCCCGAAGGCTTTATGAGATAAAGCTGTATGCCAGAAAACCCGTTGCGTGCGTCCCGCTCACTACAGCACACAAGGTAACACGTTTAATTTGATACAGACCACATGCGTCTTGGGATACCGTGCTTTTTACAGATGAGTCGATATTCAGCCTGGGCACTGCGGGCGTACTTGCATCTGGAGGGAATCTGGAACACGATACCATCCCTTCCTCATCAGAGAAAAGGATCATTACAAAGGGGAAGATGTGATGGTTTGGTCAGGCATTATGTTGATCGTCCGAACACCCCTGCACGTGTTTTATAAAGACTCCCTAACTACTATAAGGTATACAAAGGATATCTTAGAGCCCTATATTCAACTTTTCAGGGACGCAGTTGGGTTCTTGTTAATGGACGACAACGCTTGTCCTCATAAGGCTCAGCTGATCTACGATTATCTGGAATGTGAGGGCATATGCCACATGAATTGGTCAGCCAGATCTCCTGACTTTAATCCTACAGAGAATGTCTGGGATGCTCATGCGAAGGCAATTTTAACTCGCCATTCACCTCCTAGAACCAACCCGGAACTGGAAACTGCTTTGCTGCAGGAATGAAATCGACTGGCACAGCGACTTCTCAACTGTCTCCAATCCAGTATACCATTACGCTGCGCTCTCTCTAGCTGTTATAGGGGATCATACCCCATATTAGACTCATTTTTACTTCGCTATCCCATCGTGGACTTTGGACATCCCTGCACTATGAGGATTAATTAAAATCTGTTCATTAATTTTTCATATATTCGACATAATGGGCAAATTCTCTTAACATAGCAGACGATTATATTTTTCTAATAACTGAGTTTTTAATAATGACTTTATTAACATGTGGGAAATAAATTGCGGCAGCATTATATGTTTAAATTAGCGATTTCAAAAAATTACTTACTTGAAAATAACTAGTAATTCGAAAATTTCTGCTGTTTTAAGATGCCGTCGTTTCTAAAGAGTACCCCGTAAACTAACATTTACAAGAAGAAAATGGGTCTTAAACATCAGAGCGAAATGCATGTTTTGCATTCGAATTGGTGTTTTGAAGGCTTATCACAGCTCGTTTCAGCTCTGAAGACTTTTACTATAAAGTATGTCTTAAAGAACCGGATGAGATAAGTCCTAAACTTTTATTTGGATTGGGTAATGTTCAACATTTGCGTTTCTTCTAATGTTTAAAAAAATTGCGACGCATTTCATAAACATAACCTTCAAACAAACCAAGGAAATTAAATACGTTCACATATAAATAAAAAGTTCATATTCTTTTTTTTTTAACGCAACAAACATATCTTAGAAATTGAAAATAATGTACTTCGCAGGTGTAAAGTAAAATGAGCATGAAAATAAAATGAGCAAAACTTGTGAAATACTTTTAAAATAGCGCTATTTCCATATTTAGGTTGTTTGTCTACCAATTTAGTGATTTTGTTGTTTTCTGCGGTTCACTGCGTGGCTTCAAAACTAGGAAAAGCATGTTTTGCTTTCAGTGGTAATTGTATACAGTCAGCGAAATACATTTCTTTCAACCTGAAAAGGCATAAACAGAAATTTTCTTAAATTTTCGTAATAAAAAATAATTTCTGTTATTCCATAATCTTTGAATTCACAAAGCAATAAATACGTTACTTTTAGTTAAGTCTTCAAAAAGAAAATATTTGAACTTTTTGAGAGTTAATTTGATTGTTATATTTAATCTGATTAACTTGTTGGTTTAATTTTCCATGACAAAGCGCTCGAGGGTTATCTGAAGATACTAAATTTGAAAAAAGTATTAAACTTTTATTTGCTTTTGCTTCATTCTGATTAGGGTATTATACAAATATTATACCTCAAGTATTAGAAGCTTAAGTATTAAGTTACAAACACGCAGCAGTATGGTGAGTATGCCATTTCGGAGATCGTGGTTAAGTAAAATTATTATTGATATTCTTGTAAGAAACTAGAAATAAATACATTTATGGACGTAGTGTTTGGCTAGTTTCCTCCTGTTCTGCTCTGCACGCTGCTTTAAGCACATGTTGATTGATGCCCCACGTTCTGTATTGCTTGGAAGTTTTGACATTAGTGTTGCAAATGCTACTTACCAATAAATTATCTATCCATATTATTTTCAAATTATTTTATTTAGGTTAATTTTCCCATTTCTTTGTTTGGGTTAAATCTCGAAATCAATTTTTGACCCACTTCTAGCAGAATTTATTGAAGGTTTGCCCATATACAGGTTCGTTTTGACAAAATAATATTTCACAGCAATTTTGCTTCCTGAATTCAATTCAGATTTCTTAAAATTTAATGTTGAAACTATTTACAACGGATTTTTTAACATGTTATTAAGATTAATCATCTCAAAATTTCGATGTTTGCATTCATTGGATATAGATCGGGAAACATTTTTCCAACTGGAATTTATTTGGAACATTTGACATTATTCAAAGATTTTATTCGAGAGCTTTTTTTCTTCCAAGATTCGATCCATCAATTGCTAACTATTTGGATCGTTAACACAAGCATACCTTTCAGTCAAATTTGTCAAATAAACCAGATAAATTGGATGTAATCTTACATCATAAGTTAAAACAGAAGACATTGAAAAAAAATTAATCTCACATACCTCGTATCTGTGTTGCTTAAAGGAAGTATTTTTCCCATTGACAAGTAACAACTTAAAAAAATAAAATCCCCCATCTATGGAATAAAAAGTATAAAAATATATATATATAAGAGGAATGTTGCATGGTTTATTTTAATTTACATGTTTTTGATAATGTTAAAAATATGTCTTATATTTCTACTATTTCGTCTGCTTCTACCAGAATATGTAAATAAGAGGAGTTTTTAATTATAGAAATATAAGCTAAAAAGGAGTGACTATCATTTGTCTTCCAAGGCCAAATGGTAAAGTCGCTGAAGTAGTTCGCTCCGAAGTTCGAATTCGCCAACGGGCTGGCTGCATGCGCGTTTTCGTGGTTTTCCCAGGTGTAATGTGTATACGAGATAATTGCCCTTAGAACGTCCTCCATGAAAACATCCCTCCTCTTAGGCAAACAGCCCTCGAGTGCTTTGCCATAATCAAAATACACCAAAAAACTATTTGTCACCTTTAAAGGTCACTCCTCTGCGTTTTAGACTTTGCTGATGGATGCTTAACAGATAATTACTTATCAAATATAACATGACCAGGTGCCAGAGAAGAATTTAACTAGCGGCTTATATTAGTATTTGGCCTTCAGTGTTATCGGTTATTTCCTCCAAAAGTGAAAGGAAATTTGTGTGCGCTAATATCAGCGTATACTTTAGCTTGAAGGCGCCTTAAATTTTGTTCTTTTATTTCATATTATTGTGTTAATTTTAGCTTTCTGACTTTATAATAGATGTCAAAATGAAAATCTCTAGGCTTAAAAGTTAATTTTAGAAGGTAAATAAAATCAAAGCGTTTGGTATTCATGCAAGCATTTTATAAAGACATTACCAGAATTTTTAAGAATGATAAATATAATACGATAGAAATAACATATTGTTACGAAATTCACATTTATTTGGCTATTTATTTAGAATTGTAATTAAAATTCCTTTTTATTTCCCTGTGCAACACAGACGATTTTTGAAGCGAAAACTACGTCGAAAAAAAAATAATAGCAATAAAAATAAAAGAGCGCGTGCATTTAATACTTAACAAATAAATATCTGGCAATTACTGTTGCCATCCAGAAAAATCTAGAAAAATCGTGATTGTTCTACTGATAATTAAAAAGCTTATAAAAGCCGAGGTGAAACACCTCATCTCAGTTGTTGTCGTTCACGTATTAAGCACACTTTCAACACCCAGACCCATAAAGGCTGGAGTCCCCCAGGGGTCCCTTTTGGGCCCCACATTATTCAACATATACGTAAACGACATCCCCACCACACCTGACACGACACTCGCAATGTATGTTGATGAAACTGCGATCCTCACACAAAGTGCATTTATTGGTTCAGTAAATCAACGATTACAAAACCACTTACAATTACTAGAGACTTGGCTAGTGAAGTGGAAAATAAAGATAAACGTTGATAAAATGGCAGCCATCCTGTTCACCAAAAAAGTGAAAACTCCTAAAAATTTACAGTTATATGGAGAGACCCTCCCCTGGGCCAAGCAAGTCCCTTATCTCGGGGTGATCCGCAACAAAAGGTTATCATGGAACCCACACATTACAAGTAGTCTTAAAAAGTTTCGAGTACGTCAAAAAATACTTTACCCCTTAATTTCTCGAAACTCCGTTCTATCTATAGATAATAAGTTACTTATTTATAAATCCATGTTGCGTTCTATTATTTGTTATGCTTGCCGTGTGTGGGCGTACTCTTGTAAGTCTATTCGCAAAAAACTACAAACAGCGCAGAACAGTGTTCTACGCCAAATAGTATGTGCCCCATGGTACATTAGAAATCAGCGCTTGCATGACGAACTTAAAATTGAATATATTAAAAGTTATTGTTGCCGTCTGGCACGTAAGTTTTTTGAAGGTCTGGGGGATCTTAACAATCCCACCATGACCATTTATGACTATGATGTCAATGATATTGTCAATGTTAGACGCCCTCGGGCTATCTTAAATGTTAATCTTGATTAATGCCTATTATTTTGTTGTAATGACTTGTACGACAATTCTGTTGCATTATTGTATTTTGTATTTATCAAGTGTTATTTGCATTGTATTCCTCTCCTGTTCTATATTTTTATACATTTAATCGGATTGAGTGCACCTCTGTATTCGCATGTTACCTAACATCATGATTTTTTTTTCTTTACGCATATAATTAGTGTGTCACCAGCTCAGCGGCCTTCTCTTTCTAAACAGGCATTTTCGGTTTTTTCGTGGGATTTTGAATGGCTTTATTTACTTTTAAATTTTACTTTTCATAGGGCAAGTTATTGATAATAGCCCCGCCTTCCTTTTGTTTTTACTTACTTTAATTAGTACCTTTCATATATATAATTATATATTTTAAAAAAAATCTATTATTACTTATTTTTAAGTTATTTTGTACTTGCCAATTTATTAGAATCATACTACTTATGCATTCGATGAGGGGTAGGGTCCTTTGACCCATGCACCCTGGTTTTCGAACCACTCTCCTCGCCATTCTCTCATCTCAGTTGTAGTTGTTGTTGTTGCTGTTATTACTTGTAGCTGTAAAAAGCGAACTGCTGTTTGTTTACTTAATGCTGTATTGATTGTAGCGATTTCGCTGTGAGATAGAATTATTGTATCTGCTTTAAACTGAGTTTTTGCTAAACGTTTGAGATATTGTGCGAAGATCTGTGAAGAAATATTTCAGCATTTTAATTTATTTCTTGTGGAAAGAATAAATTTTTGTTAACTTCTTAACGCCTTGTGCATTCAATATATAACGAACCCGTACGCACGTAACAATATGTAAGAATGGATAATTCAATTTATTCAAGTTTCTCTTTGATAATTTCAATTCAATTTAAGATTTGTCATTGTTAGCAGCCACACAATTTTATTTTTTGTCACAAATGATTGAGAATATTTTGATAGCTAAGAAATTATGTTTTACTTTTTAATGTTTATGTTCTTATTAAAAAACATGTAACGATGTCTTACATGCATACATTTGTGATATTTGGCTGAGAAACGGATTGCATTAAATATTTTAGGAAAGAGCATATTAAGGCTACCTGCCTAAGGATAAGAATGTCTTCATGGAGAACTTCAGATGATTGTGTACTCGAACACGTTTCACATAAGAGAAACCACGAAAACGCTAACCGAGGAGTCGGTCCATTGCCGAGATGTGAATGGAGTTTAAATAGCCAGCATTCAGCAGACTTATCTTTCAGCTAAGGCCTTCTTGGATCTGGTCGAAAAGCGAAAAAAACATCTTACTTTACCTACTGAAATGTTTTTTCCTTTTTTTTTCCACTTCAGAATTAAAACTGATCTGTACTTTCATAAGAAATTATAAGCCAGAAAAATATTTATGAGACGACAAGGAAATGAAGACACAAACAATAGAAAATGCTACGCAAGAAATGGAAATGCAAATAGCTAAAATGCTATGCAAGAAATTTGAAATTATCAGTAATCCTTCAAAGAGAGTTTATTAATAAAAACAATTATTATTTTTTCTTACCACCATATTTTTTTAGCATCTATGCATAGTTTACAGTACTTTTATATCATTTTGCCTCTTTATCAAATAGCTTTCTTTTATTTTTGAATAGCAGAACAGTATGTTTTTCCAAGATTTACTTTAATATTGTTACGAATTTCACATTTATTTGGCTATTTATTTAGAATTGTGATTAAAATTCCTTTTTTTTATTTCTCCGTGCAACGCAGACGATTTTTGAAAAGAAAGCTACGTCGAAAACAAAAATAAAAATTTAATGCTTTAATGCTCATTAAATTGCATTTAATCTCTACATATAATAAAACAGTGTGTGTGTGTGTGTGTGTGTGGGTGTGTGTGTGTGTGGGTGTGGGTGTGTGGGTGTGGGCGTGCGCGTGTGTGAACGTGCGCGTGTGCGTGCGTGCGTGCGAGTGTGCGTGTGGGTGTGTGTGCGTGTGGATGTGTGGGCGTGCGTGCGTGCGGGCGTGCGTGCGTGCGTGTGTGTGTGGGCGTGCGTGGGCGTGGGCGTGTGTGTGTGATGTGCGCGTGGTGTGCGTGTTTCGAAATTCGAAGTAGAATTTTTTTATTTTATGTTTTGGGGCCAAATCGCGTCATTTTGAGACATAATAGGCTACAGGAAAACGAGATTTCACTCTATACATTTCATTTTTACATCGTCGTGAAGCGTACACACTTAGCTATTTTACGAACTTAAAATAAATTTGGTATTTCAATAAATCGATTAAATACGAATTTATTTAGGAAGGTGAGCTTAACACCTTTTCAGCGGAATTTTCTTAAAAAAAACTTATTTTAAAAAATGTGCTCTTTATTTTCCTTTGGTTTTTGGACACGTTGAACTTTAATCCTTTCGACTCCTTTTAAAAAAAGAATTTTGGAAAAATAATAATATTTTGTATTTTTT
>KK122513.1:696680-718943 GCA_000611955.2 Stegodyphus mimosarum
ATGTTTTCTGACGAAATCGCGTCATTTTAAGACATAATGAGCTGTAGCAATGCGAGATTTCACTCTATTGAACAGTTTAAGAAATTGAAAGATTGTTTCTTTTTGCAAAGGTAAATTGTTTAATTAATTTATATATCTATATTTAAAAGGACGAGTCTTTCTGTGCGTGTAGGTGTCTTTCGTTCGTACTGCGCGTAAACTAATAGACCCAGGCCTATGAAATCTAGTACACAGGATGCATCTGGACAAGAGCCAGTGCACAAGTACAAGTGACGGGGGGACGTGGGCACTGTGCCTCTACCATACTGGTTAATCAGTACAGCACCACGTCCACCATTAACTAGAACAACCCCAGATGTCAAGAGGGGGGCACACTGGCGCCTCACCGAATTAATATGCATTGATTATTTTTATAAATGCAGTTACAACAAGTTATACATATTACAAGATTTCCTACGGTGACCCTGATAACAATTATAATTACTAATTACTGATAACAATTAGTGAGCCAGTGCACATCGATTTTTCAAAATTCGAATGAGTTTTTTTTTAATGAAATAGAATTGATGATTTTCTCTCATTATATGAACAACAATGGCACGCAGCCATTGTTGCTGATATCAGCACTATTGCCACCCGGAAAAATGAGGGCGATAATTCTGTGCAGTTTTTAAATTTAATGTTTCTCTTGGATACTGGACGTTTGTCTAGAGAAGGTAGCAGGAAGTTGGTTAATTTATTTATTAGGATAATTAATATTTGTATTGAGGGATATTGCTTATTTCATTGTATGCTTTTTATATGTAATGCATTTTTAACTGAATTATTTTCCGTTGTTGTTTGTTTCTTTTTCTATAAAATTGTTCTGCAGAGTAAAATTCTGTGCAGTTTTCAAATTTAATGTTTGGTGTTCTCTTTAGGCATTTTTCCGATACACCTAAAAGCCAGACGAAGGCTGGCCGCGCAGCGGCTAGTGCTTAATAAATAAATATCTCGTAATTACTGTTGCCATCCAGAAAAATCTATAAAATTTGGGATTGTTCTACTGATAATTAAAAAGCTTATAAAAGCCGAATTGAAGCACCTCATCTCAGTAGTTGTTGCAGTTGTAGCTGTAAAAAGCGAACTGTTGTTTGTTTACTGTAGCGATTTCGCTGTGCAATAGAATTATTTTATCTGTTTAGAACTGAGTTTTTGCTAAACGTTTGTGATATTGTGCGAATATCTCTGAAGAAATACTTTAGCATTTTGATTTATTTCTTGTGGAAAGAATAAATTTTGTTAACTTTTCAATGACTTGTGCATTCAATATGTAACGAAAACGCACGCACATAACAATATGAAACTTTCTAAACCTTTACTTTCAATAGCGATAAAATGCGTAAATTTACAAATGATATAAAATGTACAATGCTTTTATCTTTGGCAATGTTAAAGTCTATAACTGCAGTTTTTTAATGATAATGAGTTTTAGATTCAGAAAACATAACATTTATTTCAAATTACTTATCTTTTTCCTATTTTCCAGAATATGATATCATTTCTCTTACGAATGACTGATTATGATTAATGAATCAGATAAAGCACTTTCATTTGTGATATCGTACAAAGATTTTTTCTAAAAGATCGGAATCAATAATTATAAAGCAGTATCAAAAAGTGGTGAGTATTTTATTGAATTGAATTTAAATTATAAGGTATTTCTCCAGCTTTCTTATCGTGCCTTCGTGGTGTAGTGGTCAAATGCTCGACGCGTATTCGAGAGATCCGTGGATCGAATCCCGGCGAGGGCATTGCTCAATTTTCATCTCTCCTGCTTTCAAAAAATACTAATGTCTCTACAAAATAACCTACTTGCTTGAGAAATTTGTTCTGCAATTTGCAGTAATGAAATAATTTGCTTCTCAAGAATGAAGACCAAGTTTATTTGGTTCCAAAAATCTTTGTATTTAAAATTAATACCAAACAAAACTGAATTTTGCTTATTACAGACGAAAATGTTTGTGCAAATACTTTCTCTCCTTCTTCGAATTAAGTTATTTAAAGATTTTTTGTACGATTACTTTCATTTCGTAAGGAAATGTATCCTTTCTTACTTCGTGGTGTAACTGTATGTACCTGCGGCTAGTAACCGAAAATTCCGGAATTCTAATCCCAGTCAAACACTGCTGATTTCTAGCTTCCTGCTCCGAAATATACCTAATGATTTTGTAATTTGATTTCTAAAGCAAGGCTTGTTTTTTATTTGTTTGGTCATATGAAGTTTATTTTCAGTTTACTTTATTAAAATAAAGTTTATTTATAATAAATATACAACTTCGTTTTTGCGAAATTACATTGATATCTTTAATATATGTAATACTTATGCATGTAATCTGGATATTTTATCTAAAGATCATACAAAACAATTGAAATATAATATTTTTGAAGGTGCAAAAAAGGCGTATGTTGGTTAAGGTCGAGGTTTGATTTGCAACCTACTTTGGGTTTATAATTCAACTTCTATATCTATATCTCTCTCTCTCTATATATATATATATATACATATAAAAAATGCAAAATAAAATAAAAAATACGTTTAAAATTCATCGCATATTCAATTCGAAGTAAGTAACCATATGCAAATACCAAAAACCAAAAGCACAGTACCTAACTTCAAGAAATAGTGGTGCAAAGCATGTCAAAACCAAAAATGAAAAAAGATATTTACATCGCTGCATTGCCATCAGGGAGTTGGTACAACGAAAAAAGCAGATAAATAAAATTGCCTGTTTCTGAGCTGACAAGAACATAATTTTAAAATTTTAAATTATCTTATAAAAATAATAACCTTCGAAAAACAATCAAAGTGATCTGTATCTTTATCAATCCAAATCCTACGACCGAAGCAAACAGTGCAAAAATCGTACCGTTAGAAACATAGACAAATTCAAAAGGACTGCGAAATCATAGACAATTTTTTAAAAAATATATTTTGAGTAGATCGAGTACAAAAATAAAACTTGCGAAAATAACAATCAAGTATTTGAAAAAACAAAACTATATGCAAATTCTTTAATCCAAAATTGAAAATAGCAAAACGATATGCAAATTTTGAAAACATACAGGCCGAGTTAAAAAAAATAATAGCATAAATCACAGACAAGAAAAAAAGCTTAAAAATCTAAGAAACATTTTTAATACGAGTGGACTGAGTCCAAAAACATATGAAACAGCAGTAATTCAACGTATCAAAAAAGTAAAAGAAATAAATGAAAATTTGATCTAAAAAATAAAACATAAAAAATAGAGGAGTAATTTCTTAAAATCTTTAACACAAGAGAACGAAAGATTTTAAATAAAAAAGTATATATACACCTATATAATAGCAAAGCCTGAAGTGTGTTAAGGTAAACTACGAATTTAAAACTTATGAAATTTAATGCAAATAATTAGAAAAACTTTTGTTGTAAAAGTAAAAATAGTTGTAGGGTTTAGTTCAATGCATGGAAAAAGTTGTAATGTTTAATACCATGATAATTAATTTTTTAAGTTGTTATGCATCATAAAAAAGATTTTTGAAAAAGTATCTAATTAAAAAATTGTGAAGAATAAATTAATGTAGTAAGGACTGTTTCTAGTCAATTGTTGACAAAATTGTGAACAAACTTAAAGTATATATAACATGAATTTAGAAAAAAAAACAAAATAATAATAATAAATCTGAAAGATTTTCAGATTTTAAATTACGTCCAGAGGAGCGTTTCTTTAACATTTTGTGTGTTACCTTTATATTAAATATCATGTTCTACGCACTTAAACCATAAAATTCAGTTCATATTCATTCAGAACAATATCGCATAATAATTTTAAAATGAGCATATCTTTAGAATTTCCGATACTCAGTCTCACGCGCTGGAGATAAAAATGTTTTTTTTCTGTACAACGCTGCCATTGCTCGCTTTGAAATCCTTCTGTCTGTTAATCAAAAATTCGTTTAAGTTTTACAAACTATGTAATCGATAATAAAACAAACTCCAAATTTCAAATTTAGGCTTCCAGATGCCCATATTTGGGTATTCAAAATTTGATGGCTCTAGGTGCCGTTGTTTTATCACAATGCGAGAAACATACGTACATTTATGCAGATTCTTCCTTATTTAATTTCTTTAAATATAATACAGGGCGATAATATTTGGCGGCAACAATTTGAAAAGTGAAGCAATGCTTTTAGTGTATAAGGTATTTCTCTCGCCTTCTTCGCATGCCTTCGTGATTTAGTGGTCAGCACACTCGACGCGTAACCGAAAGGTCCGTGGTTCGATTCCCGATACGTCCCGATACGATTCCCGATTGTATACGTCTTAGGACAAACGGGGGGTGAGGGAAATTCTTTTTGTGCAAATACCCTTGCTCCAGAATAAGGTGAAGAATAACAAATCAAGCGACTAAAATAGCATTTGATAAGCATATGATTGCAAACACTACACCTTATGTGAATGAAACCACCCTTCGCGGCAACGAACGTGGATCATAGGAAATACTACTGCTCTCCTGTTGACTGACATGAATCTTCCGATAAGCACCGGGGGTTTTTAACGCCGTAGGAAACCAGTGATAGATGCATGCTTATCCAGACTAGTTCAGTTGCGCGTGAGATACTGTAGATGTGTTACTATCCAAAAATTGCTTCAGTGTTAGACTGCACGAGAAAAACTTGCTTCAAAAAGGAGCTAAGATATTCTATAAGCGATAAAGAGAAGGTAAGCGATGAGCGAGAAAAAGTGCGTTTTTGTAATACTTTCGAAGTGATGATGGATTTGAGTACTGCTATAACGTACATGGTTTAATGGAAGAGTTAGAAATTTTAGCCTGTAATGCAACTCAATGACCATTGTTCATCGAGATCAAAGCGGAGTTTGAGCTGTGTTCTCCTCCACGATGAAAATTTATTTGGTTCAATCCCAATAAGCCATTCAGTTTGTGTGAAGAAAATGAAGATATAAAGAGAGTCGTTGGTTTGTTGCAATATCACATGCACCAATGGATCATCTATGCTGACCTAAAAATGATTTGTTTCCTCCTTAGCCAGCAAAGCGGATATACCAAGTATCCCTGTTTTTTTTTTTTTTTTTTTTTTACATTGGGTGCACTTAAATTGACTATCAAGATCTGACCTGAAACCTGGTAATCTAAACATTCTATATTAGCCACTTGTCGGCAGAAGCAACCTTTTATTTCCACCTCTGCATGTAAAGCTGAGTCTCATGAAGCAATTTGTTAAAGCTTCGCCAGCTAAAGGAGATTGTTTTAAGTATATCATTTCGGAATTTCCTAGCCTGCCATTTGAAAAGACCAGTGTGTTTGATGGTCCATAGACTTGGCAGCTTTTTAAACACGAACGTTTTGTCGGAAGAATGACAGAACTTGAAAAGAATGTTGATTGACATTCAAAAACGTTGTCAAAGATTTTCATGGAAAGACACGAGCACAGGGTTACACCGAAATTGTCCAGCAACTTTTGGAGAGCGTCAAAATTGTTTGCAATATGAGCATCAAATTGCATTTTTTACGTAGCTATCTTGATAACTTTCCGAAAAATCTTAGGGCAGTCAGTGATGAGCAGGATGAGCAACTCCGCCAAGATTTGAAGATCATGGAAACACGATAACAAAGTAGATGGGACATATAAATAGAAGTCTGAATATTGTTAGAGTATCAAGTGAGATTGTCCCCAGATTAAACATTCCACAAAAGGCCATAAGCGAAAACTGTTTACCTTAATATGTAAGTTTACAGTTTGGTAAAAAAAAAACTGTACTGTTTATACGAAAAAAAAAATTCATTTGAAGTAACTCTACGTAGCTCCTATACGAATAAAACTATTCTTTGTGAACAGTATATTTGATAAGTTTTCCGTTTATTTGCATATGTTGTACGTTTTTTGAGACTAATAGAGGATACCTTGTAGCACAAAAAGTTGACGTGATAGACAACAGGTTATTTTTGGTTTCAGAGGCCAAAAATTAGTTAAATCGAGTGACAGGCCAAAGACAATGAAATTGCTATTCTCCAGGGTTATCTGTAAGACCCTTATTCTATAAACAATCGTATAAATGAATTCGTGAAATTCGAATTGCATGGGAATGAGAATGGGAGAATTAAAAAGTAGAGAACAAATCCGGCTTTAACGTTGAATGTATATTTTAAAACTTCGCGATATAATTAAAAAATAATAATAATAATAAGCTTAATTTAATTAAACAATTATTTAAATAATATTAAATAAAGCTTAATTAAAGATGGATCGATTATTTCATTGTTTTATTTTAGAATATAACTCAAACTTTGCACAAAAATGAGCAGTAAAGTTAAATTTATCAGGAAATTAATAAAAAAATTCGTTATAAATAGTACTTTGGGTAAAAACATTGTTAAACATTAATAAACGTTGATAAGTTGAGTGCGTCTACTCCACACATGCTTTTTTCTCTTCGCCTTTTCTAATATAAGGTTTAATTTTGTATTTATTTTATTATGGTGTTTTGTTTTTGTTTTAGTTTTCATTTTAATTTTAAATATTATTGTTCATGTTAGTAAGTTTGCTACTCTGGAATAATTTAACTATATTAATTATGCCGTATATATATATGGCTATGGTAATTTTATTTGTAATAATATCAAGAATGCATTACAGTGTAAATAATTTAACAGTAAGGTGTTTTTTACTTTTCTGAGGTCAGTTTACTTTCATAATTGTTTCTTCGCAGTTTCATCTTCCATTTCCAGAAGTATATAAACTAAGCCCAAAAACCAAAAGTGAGAAATAAGAAATAGAAACACAAGTTTGATAGTTTGATTAAAGAGCTATATTGTGGTTTCAATATCAAAAGTCTTATTTTCTTCTTCTTCTTCTTTTTTTTCTGCTTATCCCAAAAAAAAACCTAAATCAATGATTGGAGAAAATTTGCATGTTTAAGTTATTATTGATTTTTTTATAATTAAGCAGACAAATATTGGAATAAAACAATTGGAAAGTGAGTAGGAAAGCTTTAGTTTTAAAACTTGCTTTTAAACTGAACTTTTTATATACGCAATTTAAATTTAAAAAAAATCCTTTAATATACAAAATATTTTCTGTAGTTTAAATACTTTTTCTTGCTGCAGCGTCGGCTTTTAATTAACCTTATCTACTGCATTTATTTTAGGTTAGATAACATTAATGAGCAAACACTAGTTTCATTTCTATCTCTGTTATCATCATCTTGTATTATCTACATATATGTTGACTGACATATTAAAAACTAAGTACTTTAATTTATAACATTTATTTGATTATGTGTTGATTAGTTGATTATTTGCTACTTATTCAGCGATAAGAAGTAGCTAAATCGGAATGTGAACGAGGAAAAGTCCGAAATTAACTGAAAAAAGAAAAAAAATGTTTTCAAAGATGAATTTTATTTATAAAGAAGTTATTTACAAATAAATTTTTTGTAATATGCATAGTCATTTCTTTCTGTAATTGCAATAAAATGAAATTTTTAAATAAAATTTTGCAAACGCAATGACCAAAAACAAAAATGAGAGAAACTCTATTTTCAACAAAACTGTACTTAATTTTGAAAAAGTAAATGAATAAAATAAAAATAAAATTAGAAGAATGGAAATTTCTCGCCTTCTTATAGAAAGATGGATTTGGACGCGTCAGACTCTGTATTCGGTAAAGACCACCAAGGAGGAATAAAGGGATTGTATAAAGGAAAGGACGACTTCCTGATTGACATCTAAGGAAAATGCTCATATGTTCTGCAGAAAATAGTTCAGTCTCATCTCAATGAATCTATACATCTAACAGGTATTCCAATTTCTCCTTCTCTAATATTAGCATCGATAATTTCGACGCTTTGAAAAAATGCTAAAATTTCATCGAATTTCAAAAAGAATGGCATATGCGATTTGTTAATAGCCAAAAAAATCCTTTTAGTATATTTTTCATAGTTTGCATGTAGATTGGTGTCATGGTAGCGATACAGACATTAATTGTCCAAAAACAAATAATGGGTTTTTTTCAAGAAATTTTCTTGTATATAAAATTTCTTTTCATTTCCGTGCATATTTCTGTAGAAGTCTTTATTATCATTTTTATACTTCTGATTTATGCTAAATTTAATTGAATGCTTTGTTTTCTTTTCGATTTGTGTTCTAATTTTAAAACCAAATTTCGTTAAAAATAGTTTTTTCTTTTGAAATTTCATTTGACTGTTGCACTGATGACTAGTAAAATATGTTATTTGTCTGACAATTTATTTGTTATTTTCAAATGAGGGTTTTTATGAATATCGGTTTTTTTATCAGCGTATCTGCTTTTTATTAGTGAATTTTAAATGACATTTAGGGCAAAATTTCACAATCAATTTTCGAAATGTTCATGTTATTAAAACCACTCAATATTTTTCGTAAAATACACTGTAAATTCGGCATTTATATTACAAAACCAAAAATTTGAAGACAAAATATTTGCTTTTAGTGCATGTTAGTAAATAAACAAATAACTGACATTGCCCGTCCACAAAATATGGACATGCGTAACAGGATCCCTGAAAAGAGCAAAATAAATCATGCTTAACTCATTGTTATTTTTTCTGGCTTATTATGATTTTTTATTTAGTTGTCATCTCTCTTCGATAAGTACCGAGTTATTTTTGACGGTTTGACTTGTAAAGATAGACTTAGCTTTGTATACTATAGTAAGTTTATTTTTTAAGGTGTCGTAAATAATGCAGTATATTATTGGTATGTTAATTATTAGATCTGCGTTATGTAAGATTAGCTCATTTACTCATAAAGCCTTCATTTTACTGTAAATGTTCAGTTGATTGTTTTGATGCTTAATATTTGAAGTCTATTAAGGATAACTATCACTTTTAAAAATCAGTTTCCCAGTAATTCAACAACTCTAAAAGTCTTTATTATTTAAACAAATCAAACAATTAAGTGCCTTAGTACCTAATATAGGGCGTTAAAGAAATCTTTTATTAATTTTATGGGCATTTATCCCTGTCACCTGAGTTTTAAGAAAAAAGAAATAGAATTTTCAAATTCCAAATTCTACATGCAGAGTCAATTAATCCTTTGCCCTCTGGAATCATAGCTGATATGACAGTACTAAACTGCTTCCTTCAAAATCATCCTTGGCATGACACAGTGCCTTGTTAGCCGTGTCAGTAAAAGGAAAGATTTTCAATAAAAATTAAAATGAGGCATAAATTAATATGCATTGAAAAAAAAATCTGTCAGTTTGCATAGGAGTAACAGGCATAATTTGCAACAAACGTTTGCAAACGTGTTTAGAAAGACTTCGCCGATAATCAAATAGCCCTCGAGGCTTTGCCCTAATCACACAAACCAAACCTCTCAATTTGTGGGGACTTAAAATAATGCAAACACAAATTAATCACTTCAATGGCTTGATGGAACTCTGCGGTATATTAAATAGGTTATAATTCCAGTAAACCTACACTAAATTACAATATTAATAAGATCTTAGAAACAAAGCAGAACTAATTTACGGCAACAGGAAAACTGTTTCGAATCATATCGGTTATGATTTCCTTCTCATTTTATCCGTACTGCTTGATATAAAAATTTTCATAAACCTCTGGCAAGACCAGAGTTCGGTATTTTGTCGCCCGATGCAATCTCTGTGAGTCCTAAATTCTGTTGTCGGGTGCTTCCCTAACTTTTAAATATTTTTTCTGTCCCTGAATTCAGCTGCCCGGTACCTCTCCTAAATTTTGCAGCTCGGTGTTTTTCCAAACATCCAAATTTTTCTCCTCCCGCCTCTCCGAAATTCCGCTTCCCGGTGCATTCGTAGCATATCTGCCGCCGACTTTGACCTCTGGACTAAATGCGCAGTGACGAAGCAAGCCATAAATGAAAGAATCAACGTAAGGTAAGTGTTAATAAAATTTTAATTAGATGGCATTAATTAAACTCTGTTTGTTTTTTATCAGATGCTGTTACATTTTCCTCACAGGGAAAGACTAAATATCATACAACCAGCGAATGTATTCAAGCAACATCACATGAAAAGCACAGAAGGGTTGGTTTCAGCCACTCTACTGTTATTGAACTGCTGCCTTTTTATTATTATCTCAAAGCCTAGCAGTAAATTAGCAGATAAGATAGCTCAACATTGCAGTTCACCCTGGATTCAATCCTGACAAAAAGGGTGACTGCTTGGAGACTTGTGGTTTTCCTCTGTGTTTGTGTAAGGTGAATATGATTCAATATTCTACAAAAAGTCATCCTCCAGGAAGCATCTCTTCCTTTAGGCAGATAACCGCACAGTGGATCCTACCAATTAACCTTATTAGCATGGAAATTACATTTATCTTCATCGTAAAATTAAAATTGTTCATGCAATCTTTCAACATTTCAAATTACCACTCTTTACACTAAAATCAGTTATTTATTTTGACATAATTTCTTTTACGTTAGAAAATAGTTCCAAATTCATTGTGAAACATTTTAACCCATTAATTCAAAGCTTAATCCCAATAATTAAATTTTCATGATAAAAGGTTATTGCCCTTGAAGAAAAGAAATCGATTTTCAGTTGAAGAATACTAATTCTATAGGTCAAATGAACAAGTCGTAATCCATTCATTATAATCAATAGCTGTTTTTTAAAAGTTGCACATAAAAAAGCTAATAAGTCTGACCGCATTAAATAATTCCGTTTTAAAGATGTTGTTGAAAATATTAACTAGAAATTGGCGATGTTTTCGTTTTTTTATGTCACGCACGATGTGAGAAGTTGCGAAACTTTCTATGTCGAGTTTTATGCTGCACAGAAATTAATATCATATAAATAATTTATAGTCCCATTTTTATTTAATTATTTTTGCTAATCTGAACATTTTATAAGGATTTAGATATTAAAAATTACATAGATCATACATTAATATCCGATGTATAGTCCTTTTTCGTCACCTTGCCCTTATCTTTAAGTCATATAAATTCTATTTTGTTATCACAAGAGTTAAGAGAAATGCTGAGCATGTCAGACTTACTCCATTTAATTATAATTGTAATAAAATAACCGTATTGCTACCTAAATCGCATTTTTCGAATATTAGATCATGTTTATCTTTTAAAATGCAGTTTTAAAAATCTTACCCTTAATGATCGGGACTGTTTTTGAAGAATGTATTGATTCATGTCTTAATCGTCATTTTTTTTTTTTTTTTTTTTTTTGTAATCACGAAAAATTAGGGTTACTATATTTCAAAGAAAATACCCATTTTGACCGTTTCCTTCTTTCTTTCTTTTATTTAATTTCTTTTAAACATCGTTTTAGATTTATTATAGTATTTGAATAGAACATGTGGCAAGGATTAGATAATTCTTCAGACTATATAATTTATGTGCATTCTGAATTATAAAATGAATGAAATGTAACGCTGTTAAGTGAACCTAGCGCCAGAGAATCGCTATGGTAAACAGCGCCAGAGAATCGCTATGGTAAACAAATGTATTACCATAGCAATTCTCTGGCGAAAATTTAATTCAATCGAATAAGTTTAAATGAAATGCAAGAAAAAAATGCTTCTAATTTAATATTCCGTACAGGGAAGTCGTGTGGTATCAATAATTAAATATTACTTAGACCATTTAATTATTAAGAGCACGAGTAAAATGAAAACTTCATTATTTATTATGGGGCAAATGAGAAAACGCCGAAAAATTGAACGTACATCATTTTGTGACATAGTCCCCATGACGTGCAGTGCAAGTATTAAAACTCTTCGGAAGTGTATGAATACCTCATAAAGAGATCTGGTTTTTATGACTAAAACCAATCGCACATTGCAGCTTTCATCGTTTTCAAAATTATTGCTTCCCATCGCTTCTTTCAACCGTCAAAACACATGAAATTCACTAAATGTGATGTCTAATTAATAAGGTGGATTTATGAGACATTCAAATCTCATATTTTTGATTGATGCAGTAGTTAAATGAGCAGTATATGGGCGTACAGTAACAATATACATAAAATTGGAAAACTGGCGTTCGCTCTCGATTACAAGGTAAATGCGAATTTAAGCTCAAAATCTTCACAAAATGTTGATTTGGGATTTTTGCATTTTCAAATTCTCTACACTTTTAGCTTTCTAAAAATATCATACTTTAATCGCTATGAAAATTAGAACTGTAAAAAACTAGTTTTAATTTATCATCGAATGCTTTGATAAATGAGGATTTTTACATAAAGATGCGTTTTTCTCCAAATGCGGCTTTTTTATACTCGATGTACTTTTTCTCAGGAACTACTGCTCACAGATATGCAAAATTTTTATGGCTTATTTATTACGTTTCCTAACATTTACTGAAATGGGCCTTTTGTGATAAATTTGTGAGAAAAGGGCTAAATTTTACGATGCCTAATATAATATTCCATAAATTACTCTAAGAAGACTCAAAATGTTTCAAAAGCTCATTTCAGTATAATTAGATAGGTATATTTTAGTTACACAAAATATTTCAAATGTGTATCTACAGCAGATTTTGAGAAAAGGTGCATCGAAAGTGGCCGAATTAATATTTCCGGTACAGGGGGTTCTGACTCCTTTTAAAGCAGATCTCCCTAAGAAATAGTGACCATTGTCACTCGATTTTCCATGTAATATTTCAAAGTTATCCCATTTGCATTCTTGAAGGAAGTGAGAAAGTCTTTTTCTGCTAAAGTGATGAAATTCTCCATAGAAGTGACGCCACTTTTAAACATTTTACATCGCTGGCATATTTCCTGCAAGAATACATATTAAAAATGCGTCACCTTAACGCAGTGTAAGTCGGCAGTGGAGTGGACACATTTGCACTTATGGTGCTTCTTTCTTCGGTGATTTCGGTGATGCGGCATCATATTTCCACCTGTTGATAATTCTTCGAGCCCCACGAATAACTCTAACTTACAAATCAGATATTTTAGAATTTCATCGCACTTTTTTTTTAAAGTTTCCATTTCAATCACCTACATATTCTCGTCGAAGATCTTAAACCTACGAAACTTATTATGTGAGGTCGTTTTGTACTGAAATCCTTTACTATTGTCAAGGTGTTTATTTTTTCATTTATCGATTAATACCGTCAGTGAAAACCTGACGCAGTTGCTCAGAATTGATGCATAAGATATTTCATTTGTCTTCAGTATTATAGAAATGCATCACTGAATACAGTTTTAGTCATTTGAAAAATAATTTTATTCGTACTTTTTGCAATCGTTTACAATAAATTCTGTTTTATACCTTGAAAGTTATAAATAATGCAGGTTTCTTGTGATTGGTGGCTTGCTTAATTTCTAACTTTAATTTTTAGGTGCACATTCCTCCGCATTCAAAATAAAATTTAATGATTATGATCAAATTTTATACTATCATATTGAGCGCAAAATTGTGTATTTCTGTTTCACAGTTTGATCGAAAGCAAAATAGTTTTTTAATATTTTTGTATTTTTTATATCTTTTTTTTTAAATACAAGAAGAACTTTTAAAAAATTAAAGTCATTCCAAGTTGATTTTTAAGACGGCTTTAAATTAAATGATGCATTTTTATTGTATAATTAAAATGGATTTCTTAAAACTAAGTATTAATAATATAAACCCTCTAAAATAAAGCTGATTTAAAATTTTAATCATTCTTTAAAGGATTTCAAGGCCATTTGAAGTATATTTTAAAATAAATTTAATATTTTTATGTTTTATATAAACATGTTTTTACGTCAAGCAAAAATGAATACTTAAATTGAAATTTATTTGCAAATAATATACAATTTTCATAATAAGATTGGAAATTATTAAGTCACTACCTCAAGAAAAATATTCCTGGAAATTATTCGAAACTTTGTAAATTATATTTTTGATACTTGTAATTTTCCATTGTAAATCTTAAGAGGGATTTTACACTTACTTCAAATTTATATAATAGCAATAGCATCGCGTATTAATGATATTTTTTAAATACGGCTAATTGTGTGGCAAATTATACAATTTTAATGCACAGTGATTAGAAACTTAAGCTGCTCGACCAAAAAGATGGCCTCTGAATTCAGCCGTACATGAATAATTAACATATTTAAGCGCCTACATTATGTTTTAGGATAATTAAACATTAAGGTAATATGATAATTTTGTACTAGCAGCTGCTTTTACACTGACTGCCTAGAGAGAGTGAAAACTTTTGTAACGACCTAGTTTCCAGTTGCGATTTAAAACCTGTAACCTGGTACAGACTGTTCTTAATCACTGAGCTATCCAAAGTCACCTCGTATATTTTCTACTTAAAGACTGAACTCGACCTTGACGACATGACCTATTGATTTAGGAGCCTTAATTCCACAAGCTAATTGCATTTTTCACAACTCTGTACTTGTTTGAAAGATCACTGTTAGTAAGAAATGTAAATATTTGAATGTCTTATTGAAATTCTGAAAATTCAAGAAGCGGCATCCACAAAAAGAAAAAAAAGATTGTAATATTAAAGAACTAAAAATAATTTTTCTTTCAGAATACCAAGAGAGACTAAATCTGCTTTTTTTCTTACCTTGAGGAAATATTTATCCATGAAGCTTGGCAACTGCTAGTTCTGAAATGTATTGTCATTTCACGTTCCGTAACATTCTAACTTTACTTTTTTAACTCAGCGATTTAAAAGTAATATGCATGTTATTTAATAATGCAAAGTTAATCAATAATTTTCTACTTTAATAACTTATTTTAATAACTTTTTAATACTTTAACATTTACTTTGAATAACTTTAATTTTTAATTTTAAATATTTTTTTAGTTTCTCACATAGTACTTAATACATCTAACAGATTTTATTTGTTTTATACTTATTATTGCTGCTTAATTTTTTAATGATACCTATATTGGGACTAAATGCTTTCTAACCCTCTCTAACAAATATATCAAATTAGAATTATACTTTAGCAACTTGTTTTCCTTAGTGTATCTGAATAATACAGTCATAATTATGTTAATAAAAACTGTAGTTGTCTCAACTGAATTGTGTCATGGTATTTTTGTATCCCTAAACAAACACATTTATTTTTATTAATCTGTAATCTTATTTTTCGTAGCTTCTTGCATGATGTCTTTTGTTTGTATGTAATCCGCAGTATTTTTGTTGCATCTAGTAGACTGTATTGAGCTAGCTTTTCCCTTTGTTATTTGCTATAAATTAGGAAATAATGTTATATTCTATAAATCTTTCAGGTAATATTTTTATATTCAGTTGAATAATTCATGTAATAATAAATTATAATAATAACTCAGCAGCATTAAAATATTTTTAATAGCTATGGTTATTATTTTTAGGCACATCTATTCTATGTTGCTAAATAATAAATATACTGTAATGTAACATCTAATGTATATAACAGGAGTGTTACAATAAGTGAAATACATTTAGTTCCGTCAACTGAACACATTGAATTGAATTGTTTCTGTTGTAACTTTTTGTTTGTATATAATAGTAAATTTTGTATTTAATTTCCGATGTTCTCCATTAACCTTTTGCAACTGTTCAGTAATGTGAATCATTAGTAATATCTAACAAACAAGAAATTCAACTACTGTATTAAGCAGATCATATCAAACAGCTGTAATTAACACCCAAGTACAGAAAATGCATACTATTACATATAAAATGTCTATGTAAAATTGTATATATATACGGCTCTCTAACCTTTTGTAGAATTGTTAAAAATTCCATCTTACTTGCTGACTGTAACCACGTATAGAATTAGCGGGCATCAGATGGCATCAGCCAAAATGATAAATACCCAGAGAGAATCGTCAAGTCCTAGGGTGGTGGTCAAATTGGTAGTGTTAGCATGGCATTCTCCTTTAAAATTAGAGCAAGTGCACAATTAGCGTGGCGCGACAATGCCTGTATGACCAGTAGTGAAATTTGGTTTTCTCTCCCACTTTCCCTGTGTTCCAGTGATAGCTGTATATTGGTTAGAAGACGGACAGGTTAGCACTTGGAATCACTTACTTCTGGGGCGTAGACACATTGAACTTACGTCAGAAGTTATGGTCTGGAAAGCAATTTTCTATGACAGCAGGAGAACTCTCCCTGTTATCTCGCACACCTTGACAGCAAATTTATGCGTCCGACTTTTGATTGTACCGGTTGTGCTGCCATTCTTGAGCAATGTTCCAGGAGTCATTTTCGATAACGCTCATCCACATACTGCTGCTTTCACAAAATATGCTCTACGGAGTTCACCAGGAGGAAGGGGGCACCCAGACCTCGCAAGCTCTATTGGTTGCCTTTACACAGCTAAACGACCCAGCCCCTAGAGGCGATCCAAGGAGGCATAACCCTGCGGCCAACCCAGGGGGACAATTTTTGCTTCACTAACACTGGAATTTTTGAGTCACAAGTCAGTAGTGGACTGCTACGCATCCACCACAAAGAGAATGAAATCATAGTTAGACATCGACGGTCCCCCAGCGCTGACCAAGGGGAGCCAAACCGTTAAGGACAGCCTTCGATATCAGACTATGTAACGTCCCCACAACCAAGAGGCAGTGCCAGTAGTGTCCTGGCGGAGCCTGAACCTACCACCGTATGAACGAGGGTTCTAATCATTCTACAGACTCTTAAGTTTTCTCCAGAAATCGAGTCTATCTAGATATTGACCTGGCCAGAACACCAGAACCGCTTCCAGTCGACCATTGACATGTTGCCTTGGACTGCGAGATCACTCTATCTTTCTCTCACCGTTTACGTACGGTACATAACTGGACGACAAATCCAGCGTCGCCGCTCTTAGTTTGATAGACTAAGTGCAGAAAGGCAGGGAACTGCATCCCACAACATGACATGCAGCACCTGTACAACACAATGCACGCGCGTTTGCAAGCTTGCATTCAATATCATGGCGATCAAACTGGTTATTAACGCACCACTATTTCACATTTAAAATTGCTCTTTTAGAGAATAATTGAACTTGTGACCTTGAAACATAATCAAATAAATATGACAGACTATCTAGACAAATGCCTTGCTTACATTTCATTCCTTTACACTGATTTCTTAGTGCTAGAATTTCATTTTCCATCAGTGTATATTTTAAACATTTCGTTGTTGCATACAAATAGAATTTATGGTAGTCTAATTCAAGAAAAGACAGGTATTTTTAGAAGTACTGTGTAAAAACATAATCTTCAGCTCATACGTTTCAAAATATTTAAAAACATTTAAAGAAGGTATTGTAAACAAAAAAATAACTTTCAGAAACATCAGAACAAGGAAGTGAATCGTACCATAAGATTTAAAAGCAAGTACATATTACTTAGGAAGTTTTATTTTTTATTTTGTTTCCTCTCTTTTAAATGCAGTGTATTTCAATGTAAAAAATGAACTAGTTAAAAACATTTTATAACAACATCAGTAACGAAGTCGTAATTTAATTAAGAGTACAATTAATTTTCTGATTCCTGATCACACGTGACTAAAATCTAATCTTCAGGCTGCTAACAATGACCGAGATTTTATCTCAAATTTGGCAAAGATCTATTTAAGCAAAATCAATGTTAACCATTTTTACTAGTGCCATTTATTCAGTACCACATCCACTATTCGTTGTAATTCTGCTAACATGTTGTATGAGTAACCTACGATTTTATTTTGAGTCTTATATGACAACAGTATTATAATAATTGAAAACAATTTTTTTTATTTTTAATGTATTTTATTAAAATTGCGTTATTTGACAAATATTATATATTCTGTTTCGAGTTTTTTGTTTCACTGAATAAGGTAAAAATAACAGAGAAGGAAAATGATCGCCTCTGAGCATAGAAAAATTATTCCTACTCAGAACAGCAATGAAATATGCATAACATCGTCATTTTTTCCCAAGATCCTTCGATCTATCCCGTGAAGTTAGATCAGATTTAATTCATGTTGTATCTTTTTAGGTTTATTAACCCATCATTGTATTCTTTTATCTTTACTGCCATTCTACTTTCGTCGGCTCTTTCCAGAATGCAAATTAGTTAGACTTTATAGTAACAGAATTGTTAAAATTAAGAGAAAACTCTTGGCAGCGAATGCTGGCAGTTTCTGAATTATTTTTGTCCAGCTGTTAGATTTGCATGAATTGGCTTTAGGCTTTGTTAGCTGTGTTTTGCTCACGTGATTGGAGGGTCCGAGCCAGAGCTTACAGTAGAACTTTGCCGTGTGATTTCATATTTTAATTGCTTAAATATTGCCTTGACTCATTTGTTATATTAAATCCGTGTGACTTGTTTTGTTAATCACACAAGCCCTGTAAGTTTCTAAGTTATAATAAAAAGGTTTATTTTAAACTTTCTTCTGAGTTCGGAGTTACTTTCACTGGAAAATTAAGTCATGGTCGCCGGAACCAGAATTTGATATTGAGGTAGTTAAATTCCGTACAATTTGTATTTCCATTTAGTTTTAAAATCTCATGCTATCATCACTTAAAATCAATACAAAATTTAATTGTTTGATTTAAAAAGCCATCATTATTGTGAATCAAACAACTAAAACAAATTTAATGTCTTTTAAAAAATCATCATAATTCGCTGAACTACTATAGAAATTCCAAAAGAGCTTCATTTGAAAGTTATTTTTTTAATCTACTGGTGCAAAGATCAAAATTATTCGATAATTAGTTTGATTGTTATTCAAGAGTATGCTAGAAAACCTCAGCTCGAAAAGAATCTGAAACGAATTTTAAAAAATATTGCTGCGGAATACTGTTTTGTCTTCGAAAATACGCGAAATGTTGCCTAGGAAAACGCTATGGAAAGAGCCAAAGATTAATTTCAAAATTTGACTTGACAAAATAAATAGAGAAATCGTGTAATGAGTATTCAGTGTACTGGACAAAATAGACACAAACAAAAACAGATGCAGAAACTTAAAATTATGGAGTCTCTGACCATGTGACTTTCTTGTCTACTACTCATCAAATGATAGTACGATGTAACTGCCTGTAAGCTTTGGAAGAAAAAACTAAATCTCCAAAACACATTACTCATTATTTTAAATAAAATAGCGAGGTAAATAAATATAATGCATATTTTTGCTTAACAATGTTTAAATCCATTTATTTCTAATTTTAACTGCTATACATAATTCCCATAAGCTACCAGAGTTAAAAGTATCCAAAATGCCACTCTGGAGGTAATTTGTATAAATGAAATTTTACTGTAATTAGAATAGGCGTACGGCAATAGAATAGGTATGTTTGAAAAATTATATTAATTAAGCAATAGTCTTTTATTTCACTATTCCACTTCGCACAAAAAGCGCTAAACATGCAAATTTAGTACTAATTACGTATAGTCACAAATATCGTAATATTTATGTAAATAAAACAGAGCTATGTAATGCCTTTTAAAACATTCCAATGAATTTCAAAGGAATTCTGAGAAGTGTTTTTGGTCCAAAGGGATTTGAATCCCGAAGGACTATTACTTTCGTTTTGGCATTTAGAGTCGTTTCACTTTTCATTTTACGTTTTTTTTTTTTTTTTTTTTTTTTTTTTTTTTTTTTTTTTTTTTTATATTAAAAATAAATAGCCAAATAAATGTGAAATTCGTAAAAATGTTCTCTAAAACTTTAACGAATTTTTCATTAACACACTCAAAGATTTCGAAGCCAGCAATACCAACGTTGTACAGAAAAACACTTTTATCTCCAGCGCGTGAGAGGGTGTACCGAAATTTCTAAAGATATGCTCAATTTAAAATTATTTTGCGATACTGCTGTTGAACTGAAGTTTATGGTTTAAGTGCGAAGAACATGGTATTTAACAAATAAAGGTAACACACAAAATGTTAAATAAACGTCCCTTTAGACGTAATTTAAAATCTAAAACATTTCAGATTTTTTTTATTATTTTTTTTTATCAGCTGCATTGCGTAGTTAAATACCTGATCAGCGCAGAAATATAGCAGCACGGTGAGAAATTACAGCTATGCTGTGCGTAAGTATATGACATCAACGGTTAATCCGCGAATAATCCGAAGGCAATCAAAAAATCATAGGAGAGAGAAATAATTCATGTTTATGATTAACGGAAAAATACTATTCGCAATTTATCTTTATTTTCAAGTGGTTTAATCTGCAGAATAAATTCATTCGACTACGTCAGTTTAATTAATATTCAAAACTAAAAGGATTTACTGCGACAGAAGAATAAGTACTATTAAAAGGGATCGAACTTAAATTATGATTAAAGTAAGCCTTGCATTAGAAAGCAACGTTTACTTTAATCTGAATATCATTGATTTTAAACTTGCGTAAGGCTGAATTAAAACTTCATTGTTCAAAGTTTATGGATCGCGTGTTATGTACAATTAAATTACACACTATTGTGGATAAAAATAACTCTCGCATACTCTGAATTCATGTTGTTATTCTTCAAATTTTCTTTTGTCTTTTTATGTATTTTGTTTTACTCTGATGGTTTGAAGTAGTTATTTTTCCATCATTCCTCAATAAGCAAAGATTCTTTAATCCTTATTGGTTAATCGAAAGTTAACTGTATTTAGTAAGCATTTGTTGTACGATAGAATGTTCCTTCAATATATTCGCGAGTATGTGAACTTCAATGATGGAAAATTTCATTGCTATCCTGAAATTCACTTGCTATCCTGACATATCCACGTACCTCCGCAACTTCTGTTGAGAACAATTGCAGTATCAAAGTACATTAAATCACTTGACTAATAGACTTTATTTCATGACAGAAAAAGGAAATGGTGAAAGCTCGAGGTTCGCATTTAGCAGAATCTCATAGTAACTATCTGGTATTTTAGTAAATGATAGCTGGATAAGTCCGTGAAGTCTTAAAAATTTCCCTTTCCATCATATGAAAAAGAAATTTCTTACCTTTGTTTGAGGCATTTCCGCAGAGGATGATTGAAACCACTTTCTCCATCGCAAAGCCTCCATCCCATCGGTGGCTGGACATGCTTGTGTGCTGAGTGACCCCGATCCTTAACGAGCGGTTTGGGTCCAAACGGACTAGTTTTTTCTGCTCCACCGATCGCGGCGAAAGTCATTGCCGGTCGCCACCCATTTCCCACCACACCCACCCCAGACAGCAATCATTGTCAGTCGCGGACGTTTTACAAAATAGGAAACTTGAAAATCCAAAAGGAAAACTCCGTACAATGCCAGCTATTATCAGATTACTATTTTTTAAGCACATAGCTATGAATCGGATTATTGATTTCAATGTCATTTTTGTGTTTGTAAAAATTAGAAACTACGGTTGCCATTTGCTAGCTACAAGTCAGTATGCTTATCATTTGCTGGCTATAAGTCAGGATTCGACAGCGAGATTTAGTGTTTTAAATTAGATCCGATATCAGCATTTGCAAATATCATATTGCATGAACATGGAATTCGAAAATCCCGTAGTATCCTTCCTCTATCACTAACTTTTTAAGCTCCATAAAGATACTGGAATTTAGAGGTAAAAAGGCTATTCTAAAAGTTCTAGTGATATTAGATTTATTAAAATTTACTTATTTTTAACACATTTTGTTCTTTTATAGAGCGGCAGATTTTAATTTTCAGTAGCATATGATTAAAACATATTTTAGAATTATTCTATAAGAAATTATCACCTTCCTCTCACGAGGATTATCGTTGTGTAGCTGGTTTCACATTTGACTAGTTATCAGAAAATTCGTGGTTCGAATCTCGCTCAAGGCATAGTTGATTTTTCGTGTTTTCCGCTTCGAAAATCTAATAGTGTTACAACTGCGCCCGGCTGAAATAAGGTGATCGTGGTTGTCTCCACCTAGATTCTGCTGATCACATCTTCTTTCTCTCTCCTAAGTTGGGCTTTAATTGCGGAAAATTGTAAAGAATTATCGCCTTCACTCTGACTGCTATCGAGGTGTAACACGTAGCAAGTCGAGCTAGCAATTGGAAGATCCGGGGTTCGAGTCTTGATAAAGAATTGCTTATTTTTAATTATTGTTGCCCTATCCACCAAAAAACTGAAGTCTCTACAATTTCATGCCCAAACTATTCCCTTTTTACTCGAAGTAGGAAAATAATATTTAAATGTTTCTATAACTTTAATTTATGGAACTGCATTGAAACAAAGGTTTACAAATATTCCCATAATCCGAGAAAAACCTGTAAGTGTAATTAATTACTTTGTGAATGCTTTGCCGTGATGTGTACTAGCATCCAAAAAAAAAAAAAAAAAAA
>KK122513.1:723586-736441 GCA_000611955.2 Stegodyphus mimosarum
ATTTTTTTAACATTTTGTGCGTTACCTTTGTTCTTTAAATATCATGTTCTTCGCAATTAAACCATAAAATTCAGTTCAAGAACAATATCACAAAATAATTTTAAATTGAGCATATCTTTAGAATTTCCGTTCCGATACTCCTCACGTGCAGTGGCAACAGTCCTCACGTGCTGGAAATAAAAATGTTTTTTCTGTACAACGTTGCCATTGCTCGCTTTGAAATCCTTGAATTTCTCAATCAAAAATTCGTTTACAGTTTTACAAAAGTTTTACAAAATATGAAATCGATAATAAAACAAATCCCAAAGTCGAAACTTGGGCTTCCAGATGCTCATGTTCGCAGTAGGATTACGTCATTAAAAATTTTATGGGTCTAGGTACCGTTATTTTATCATAATGCGAGAAACATGCTTAAATTTATGCAGATTCTTCATTATTTAATTTCTTTAAATATAATACAGGCCTGCAAAATTTTGTGGCAACAGTTTGAAAAGTGAATCGGACATTTTTGTGAAACGACGCAAAACGCCCAAACGAAAGTAATAGTCCTTCGGGCTACATCCCTTTGGACTAACAATATCATGCTGTTTAATTATTAATAGTTAATTTAGTAACTCATTGACTGATGATGAAATTCATTTTTATAGCCTATTTAAAAATTGTTGCGAATTCTACTACATTCAAGCGACTGAGATTTTATAGCTTTTTTTTATAAATATTAGAATAGTATGATTAAATTATGCAAAATTCATCATTTTAAATATTTTAATTGTAAAAGAATCTGTTATACGTTCTTATTCTACAGTGTTGCTCTTCGGAATATCAGATTCACTTAAAAATTCAGCTAAAAATTATTATTTTGCATTTCTATCTTCCACTGCTAAATTTATAGTGATTGATACTATAAAGACAGCAGAAAGCTTTGAGAAATATTAACAATGATTTTCAATGAATTTTAGAAAGGATCTAAACTCTGTCTTCTCTTATTACTCCTAGTATCTATTCATTTACGCTAAGACTCTTACTTATATTGCATGGCTTAATTAGTTGCTATCATTTAATAGATTTATCTGTCCAAATTTGTTTTCTTTGGCTAATACTTTCGAAGAAGGTGCTATTGTTTTCATTACTCGAATTGCGTGTCATGGCGAAATAAAAACTTTCGCTGTCTCCCGCTCTCTTGAGGGAAATATATGTTTTGAGGCTCTTGTTTAAGCGATTCAATTAAAAAATATATATGCGAAATTAATTACGTCTTTTCTTCATTAAAAGAGTGCAAATTTCTTCCGAAATTCGATTTCTTTTTTTGGAATAATTCTTACATATTATAAATACCTTTGGTGATAAATTATAAAATTCGGTGTAGAGTGCTGTGATTGCATTAAAAGCTTGAACGTTCTTCTGGTATAGGTGTAGAAAGAAACTCATGCCAATAGGTATACTAAAGAATTTCTACAGCCGATGCTAATCTTGCGACAGATGAAAATTATTTTCCTTTTCGTGCTGAACTACCATTTATAACAACTGTTGCCCATATTACAGCAGCGTAAGATTGAAAAACTGCATCCTTTGTACTTACTTTTACACTGTATTTGTATACTGTGCTTATCTAAAATATACGCAGAATAACTTAATTATTCTACTTTTTTATTAATACATCATTTTTGGAATATAATTTTTAATACTTCTAAATTCATTACAAAAGGTACCAAATTAAACTTTTTTTGGATAAATGTACGCAGTTTTTAGTTAATAAGTTACAGAAAATAATTAGTTTACCTAAGTGTGACCGGGAAGGCACTTTTAATTTTTTTTTTTCAGCAGAAAATTAAATACTTACTGGCTAACTGGATACTGTAATATAAGAATACTTATAGTCTCACATGTTTAGATACATAATAAAATATAGAAGTAAAAAACATGCAATAGATAATAGATAGATAAAAAATATAAATGCAATAAATAGCTGATATTAAATAAAAGGTATAAAAGATAAATAAATAAAAATTACAAAAGTCACAAAATTTAAACAAAGCATGGAATTTGAGCAGCGTAGCCAACTTAGCACAATTTAGTGCAATATCCAATTTAGCACTTAGAGCCAATTTAAATTAAATATAAACAATAGACGCCTATTTTTAGAATGAATCTCCAGAAATTCAAAATTCGGAATATACATAATACGTTTAAAATTAGTTATTCAAAATAGCAGTGCCAAAACTAGAAGGGCAAATCTTGCTGTGATTTTATTCCGTTATAATTACATTAACTAACTCCACTTAGGAAACTTCTGTAATAATTTAATTTAATTAAGGAAAGAGTTAGTTTTTTTTTCTTCTGCATACTCAAGAAGTTTGTAAGCCATTTTTCTAAGAGGAATAACAAGAATATTTATTTCCCAGTATATGAAATTCGAGTAGTTAAAACGATAATACCTTTTTCGTTGTGCTCAATAAGGAACTAATATTTCGATGAATGAATCTATTCAGCCATAATTATTGATATAAGTCAGATAATACAAGCACGAATATTATAAGAAGTTTTACTATTAACATTTTTTCTAGGAACGAATGCAGAAATTTTCTTAGAGATTCTTTAGACTTTGCGTTTATAATTTCCGTTGCTAGTTCATCATATTTCCGTTATCCTGTCCTTGTTAATTAAAATGCATGGTCTCCTGATACAAGAAATTTTTCAATTTGTCTACGCATATATGTTATCTTTTAATTTATTAAGTAGAGCGTTAAAGATACGTCCTTTCAGAAACACGTTAGACCTCTCTTGCTGTAGTTTTTAATTACTTGTTCCTCTATTATTATTGTACAGACCCTAAACACGGCGATAGATATTTTGACGGAATGCCTTACATTTTATGATTTTCTTTCCCTGACATCAGATGAAAACTCATGAGCTGATTATTGCAGTAAAAAGTTAAGAAAATACTTTGAGGTATCCTCAAGAATCTACTTGTAAATGATTGAGAAAAATTAATTTGTCCAATTTAAAATAAACAAAAAGTATTCGACTTAAAAAGATACCACAAAAAGAGATGAAAACATGGCTGTAGTGTTATTGGAATTAGTCTAACATTACTAAAAACATATTGTGATTACGATAAACACGGTAGAAGTTATTGTGCTTCACGTGCAAGTTGGAATGGTAGGACGAAAGAAAAGAGCTGGAACTTAGAACAGGTTCCTCCATGCTTCTGATAGGAATTAAAAGGCAGCAAAATCATAATTAGATTGCTGTGCAGAAGTATTTCTAAAGCTTCTAAAAACTCTATAATGAAAGGCGAATTAGCTCAAGCAATGAGTTTATGCTTCCGAAAATCGAAAACTGAGATTTTCATCCAAAACAAAGCAAAACAATTGAAGAGCTTTATACTTCCTTCTGTTTTACATACCTAATGTAACTTGAATTAAATTTTTTAAAGAAGCAAAATTTTAAAAAATGCATCTGATGGAGTTGTAGGTACAGCGCCACAGCTCCTGATTAGACATAAGTTGCATAATTTTATTCTCCGTTGCTTTTTGTTGTTGTTGTTATTTATGGTTTTTGTTATTAGGTTTTTAATTTCAGGACAACATACGGACGTTTTGGTTCATTGCTATGTGATACTGGTATTATTTCAACTCTGAAACGCCTGCAATTTGCTTCTAATTTGTTTCAATACATGATATCCAAAACAGGGCTTTTACTTTTAATTTGCATTTTATTATTGCTATTATTTTTATTTTTGCACAATTTTGGTCCTTCTGGATAAGGAAACTCATATTACTATATGCTTTCATTATGTTTGCGTAATCAAATTTAAATGTATAATAATTATGCATGACATTCTCTTGCATATTACCGTCTTTTTTGTGATATCACTTTCTTTTTTTCTTTCCGTTTTAATTTTGTATTTTCATTTAATATTATTTTTTAAAACATCTGGTTGTAACGAATGTTTTCCATCAAAAAACGTCCTTAATAAAATAAGGGAAAAACATGAACATAATACTTTAGTGCAGGTATTAATCACCACCCAAATCGATGATTTTTTGCAAATGTTTTTGTAGTTTTTCAAAGCTTCGACCCAGAAACTTTGTGGCCGCGAGTCCAAAAACAGATCAACTTCATTTCAGGCATCCTGTGCAGAATGGAAGATAGCACCAGCAACATGTAACTGCAGGTGTCAAAAAACGCTGAAGTCAGCAATGTCGGGGCTATATAGTGAATGGGGGAAAAGATCCGATTCGAATCCGTACCGAGTCCAGCCGGTGAATGCAGACACGTGTGGTCTTGCATTATCTCGATGGAACATTGCGACGGAACGCAGTTCGATGTTTTTCCTTGATAGGAGCACGGACTAGCGCCTCGCTGTACAATTTACTGTCGAATGCTTTACCTTTTTCCAGATACATTTTGTAGATAATACCACGGCAATCCTACCAGATACAAAGTAGGATCTTTTTGCTAGTCATATCGCACTTTGCGACGGTGTCGATGGGCTCAGCGGGCGCTGACCAACCCCTTTTTGGCCTTTGTTGTTGAAATAAATCCACTGTTCATCACAAGTGACGATCCTATCCAGAATTTTGTCGCTGCGTTGATATTCGCAGATATTTGTGCAGGCCCAAGTATTCGATTAGGCCAGGCGCAAACACGCCTGTCCTTATCTGCTTGAATCAGCTCACGCGGTACCCAAAGATTGAACTTGTTCGTCAAGTTTATGTGATGCATAGCGCAACTAATGGACATGGCACTATGGTCTACTTCTTTAGCAAGCTCTCGAGTGGTTAGATACTGATCTTCTTCCAGAAGTTCCGCAGGCGGGCTTCATCAACATCAGTAAGCCGGCCGGAGCGATCTGCTTCTTGAATGTCATAGTCCTCGTATTTGAACTTTGGATACCAAACCTTAACAGTGTTATATGACAACATTAGTACCTAAAACTGCCACATGATTTGCTGACATTCGGTAGCTGTCTTTTTGCAGCAGAACTGGAAGTAACTAATAGTTTTAATCTGGCAGCATGATAGTTCCATTTCAGACACCTTGTACTAAATGATAACGATATTTATTTTTATAAATGTCACAACACAGTGTTTTAAAGCAAGTCTCTTTATTTCAAATGTTCAAAAATCATTTGACAAAATGTGATTAAACACTCCAACGCGAGCTGTTTACACAGAAGATATTTGCGGTGGCGAGAAACTTTCTTTAAAGCCCGATATTTCAATAACTATTCCTAACCTACGGGTACCACAGCAGCACTCCGTTATAAGCTAAATTAAGTTATTTAAATACGGGAAAGCGCAAGAAAGTTGTCTGGTTAAGGGAAGGGTTGCTTTGTGTAGGACTTTCTAAGGAAACTAGCTCGTATCCACATTACACATGGGGTAAACCATAACAATACCCTTGCATCCAGTAATTTCTTAGTTAAATTAGAGTCTGAGTCGAACTACCAGCGTTCATCTCCCTAACTACTCAGCCACTAATAGGCCATCTAGAGCTAGGAAGCCACTAATAGGCCATCTAGAGCCACTTAATACCTGTTCCGGTGGACCTTCTATAGATTCGCTAAATTTTAATTTCATTTCAGTATTAAAACGTACTGATTCGCCTTTGGTTTGGATTATAAACTCTAGACTCATAATTTATCAGCAGTCAAAGCTACCTTAGTTTTCTACGAAATTACTACGAATTAATAGCGCATATCAAAATAATCAACTCATTTGTCAAAAAAATTCTACAGCAGAAAAAAAGGCAAAAAAAAAAAAAATTCAATCATTTAACAATGAACTCCCTCGTGACGATCATCTTCTTAAGATGACCACTTTTGAAAGCAGCCAATACATTTTGAAATAAATTGCTGGCTATCCAAAATGCAGCACCATAAAGGAAGCATCCAAATAGCATGAAATTTGCGTCATGTGTATACCGCGATGGACTATACAAATGATAAAATTTCAGCGTGGGAGCACATAATGGGCGACTGCAGCGCTCTTAATAATCCATGTATAAAGGGAGGAAAGTTTGCCGTTTTGAATAACGTGAATTTTTCTCAATAGAGAATGTTTCTAAATTCGAGTGAGACAGAATCGCTGCATACAGAGATTTCGGATTATCCTTCGAGGAAATCAGTCATAGTGTCGGACGTAGCCAAGCGAAAGTTATGCGAATGTAGAAGCAAGAGTGGATGACTGACGGACATGCGACTATATAACGAATGCAATATGTGACACAATAATCGTGGTCTACACGAATAGTTAGACTTCGTTTGCAATACAAGATAATGCCCGCTAGACGTCCATTGCTACGCTCACATTTCAACTTTAAACCACGGACATTTGCTTTTGCAATGGTGAACTGAACAGCGAAGATGGATATCCCGATGGCATGAGCATGACATCATGTTTTCGGACGAATCATGCTTCTATTTGCAATAATCATGATGGCCAGATTTCAGTTAGAAGAAACAGTGAAGAGAAGCTACTCGACTGTTATGCGTCGTCATATTGGTTCTACGCCAGCTGTTTCCGTGTGGAATGGTATTGAATTCCACTCCCACACTACCCTAGTACGCATTATCGGTACACTTACCAGCCAATGCTATAAGTTTGAGATTTTGCAATTTGTTCTCTTTCCTTACCTTCAGAGTTTGCCTGCGGCCACATTTCAACAGAACAATACGCGACCAAACGTTGCACACGGTATTCAAGTTCTCTTCTTAGCAAACCATATTGCATTGTTTATCCTGTCCTGCTCGTTTTCTCTTCCTGCCTGTTTATTACAGAAACTTTGTATTTTGAACAATATACAGGAAGTCCTTAGTGCTTTTAATATAGCATATTAAGTGAATTCTATATAGAGGAGAAATTCTTGTGGTTCTGGGTCAAAATGCATTTAAATTGGAAGTTTAATAGTTTTACAGGAAATTCTATTACCATTTTAGCATTTTATCAGGCATCATATAGAAGTGCAATATGTGAAACTAAATGACACGATTTTAATCTTATTAAATTGTAATGGTGGTGTTAGATACTTTGTTTCTTATTATGTTAAAAATATATAAAACACTAACATACATTTTAATAAGTTCAGTGTAAGCCCACCCTCTCCTATTTTGTCTCATCTCATGAAACTCTAATCAGTAACATTTGTGGGTCGTTTTATAATATTGTTCAAATTTTGTACATAGATATGTTATTTTAGTGCAATTATACATGTCAAATTACAACAAGAAAAGCTGAGAAGAATGATGCTCTACCGGAAAAATAAGAATACAAATGCAAGCCTATTGAGTGCATAGCTATCTCCCTAATTTCGTGAAATATCGCCGAAAGTCGCCACCCTTTGCGATTATTTGTAGACATTTTGGTTCGATCCCTGTATAACTGTAATATGCATCGTAACTGAATAACTGTGATTGATTTCATATGTAACTGTATCCAGGCCTCATATGCCTTCAGCAATTTCAAGAAACAGACAGTAATAGAAATATCTCGACGGTCGTGTAAAACTATATATGACCGGAGAGAGCCTCTGCTCCTGATTGTTGTTTGAGTTGTTAGTTTCTAGAGACTTCAGGGTATTGAAAGCTTCGCCTTTGAAATGCGCCTTGCATTGCATTGTGTTTAACATTCTTAGTAATTTGAAGTGCACCTACTGATTGTGCTATGTGATACTGTGAACCCCTGAACAATAAATTGCGTTGAAAGTTCCAGAATTCTGAAGTGCTCCTTTTTATAAAATAAATTTTATCAACCTATCATCGGACATGTGCGCATTCAATCCGTTGCGAACCCTGTACGCCCGCAACAAATTTGGAGCTAGAAGTTGGATTGAATGCCTGTGACAAAAGCCATGGACAAGCAACTAAGACAGCTATTGACTGCCTTTGCTGTATTCCAAGAAAAGATGAAAAGAACCGTCAACTCTCAAAGAAGAGATGAAAGCGGCCCAAGAGAAGAAGAAAGCGGTCCAAGAAGAGATGAAGGCGAAGCGGGCCAAGAAAAGATTGAAGCTTTTCAAGAAGAAATAAAATAAAAATTACAGCCATAATAGAAAACCAATTCGGGGCTATGGAAGGAAGAACAGTTGAGTTCGTGGATTACGTTGATTGAGTTCGTGAGAACAGTTGAGTTCGACCAAGATTTGTATGGTGACTTATGCTTGTCCAATTGTGTTCTATCAAGGCCAACTAGATCGAGATATCTAGTTGGCCTTGGTTCTACCAATCCTTAACGTACACGATTAGTAATAAGTTTAGGAACACCCTGCATAAATAACCGCTAAATTTGACGTTTTTTGGAGAAACATTGCAAATATTTATGCCCTCGCGATGTAATTACAAGACTTTTATTTTATTGACTGAACTAACAATCCTTCTCCTCTCAAATTATAGGAAACTATAAATGTAACTGTGTATATGACAAATTCTGCACAAGTAAAGTGAGGAGCATAGATGTAGCAATCCTAAGCAATATAGATATAATACTAAGCACTATAGACATAGGTATAATAATATCAAGAATATTAGTATTGCTATATATATGAAGCTGAGAAGCTTTACATTGGTACTGTTTTGAATATGCGAATATAAAACAATACATAGGCAATCGCATTTCGTTTGGGAATTTCGCATTACAAAAGATAATTTTTTTTTTTCGTTCATTTCACGGCCACTAATTTAGATATTGGTGATTTGACTTTGGCATCATAACATTAAACTCTGATTTAAAATCCGCGGTTTCTTTCAAGATATGTTACGTAAGTGCTAATGCTATGTTTAATTTGTATTTGTGATTGACGTAAATATTAAGAAATCTATGCTTTTAATTTAAGTTATGCGGATTATATCATATTTAATCTGTCCTTGTACTTGTTTTTTATTAGTGATATTTATTATCAGTGCTGGAAATGGGAAATTGCGCATTCCTACTTAAATAAAGGAGATTATCTAGATTTTAAAATAATGTTTAGTTTTCTGATTTCATTTGGAAATAAATTTCTGGCAAAAAGCTGATATGGTATAAAGTGTTTTCGTATGTATTAATTAATGTGATTTTGTAGTTCGAAAACCTTTAATGAATTTAGTTCAATTATTATATTTATTATTTATTTGTTAGCGAAATGAATATTACTGGATTAGTCGTCGCAGCAAGCGAAGAAATTCAGTATGTAGTAATAACTTTTACTCTCCTTGAATTGATTTAGAATCAAACAATAATTTCAAATAAATTTATCATTCTGAAAATGTGTATTCTTTCTTATAGGTTTGAAAATGGGAAAGGATTATTATATAAAATTTACAACGAGAGAGAAAATATTCATATTTTTTTACTAACATATGTAAGTTAAATTTTGTAATGCTTTGAAGCTATTGTGTTGTTTAGAAGAAAAAATATTTTAAAAGATCTGTAGAAAAGTTCATATATTAATTTTTTTGAAGTATTATTAGGTACAAATTTATTAGTTTCCATATATTGTGTGAAGTTTCTTCCACATACTATAAATACCTATTTATACTATATAATTTATGATTTACTGATATATCCATTTCAGGTAAAATATGTATAACTTACATTCAGTGAATATATGTCCTTTATACATGTTATATAACCATTAAAATAAGTTATCTTGATAAGATGAAAAAGTTCATTGGAAATGTAAATATTGGTTATATTTAATATACCTCTTATTACATATTAATAGAGTATAATATACTCTGTGATCATCTACACAACTTATAAACATTTTGGAAACCTTGTAAATTGGCAAAAAAGTGTTTGTTTACCATTCTTTATGACCCATAAATTCTGTCCAGTTAATGAATAGTGATAAAAACAAGTACTGATATTTGTCTTCTTTAGCAGCCTTGATGAGAAAGTGGATTTGGTTTGTTTCTGCATTGCCAAGAAACAAACAGTTGCTAAACAGAGCATGTGTGAGAAACAAACAGTTATCAGTTTATGCATGTGCATGAATATAAGAAAGAAGAAATTTTTTGATATGGTGGATTTTACACTTTTGCTGTTGGTGGGTATTGTGTAACTATAGCCTATGTAAGTTTTCACAGTATTAATATTTAAAATAATTCATTTAGGAGTGCAATTTGAAATATCCATTGTGTAAAAAAAATCACTATCCAGAATGAAATATTGAAAAAAAAATGCATTAAAAATGCCATTTGATTTATTGGCTTTAAATAGTTAAATAAATTAAGCATTTTTTACAATAATTCTTACTGCAAAATGTTTAAATGACAGAGGTGTTCAAGTTTTTTACCATCAACTATAAAATGATTACAGTGTAATCTATATTTTGGGGTACACCTTGGATTATTACGAAGTTGTTGTTTTATTTATGGTAACCTGAATATTTTACACTGTGTGTTTTGCAAACCCTGTCACAACATGATTGGTTGTAATATATGATCAGGCTAATTTTGATTGTTGGGAGAATATTTCTCCTGGCTTATTTCTGCGTTGGATGTCGATTAGGAAGTGCATTGTTTATTTTGAACTTTACATCATAAAATGGCTGCCAGTGGTAAGGTTAACCTGAAGTTTCTGTACGATTTAGAATGAAAGGGAAAGAAAGCATTGATTGTCTGGTATGTAAACGAAGGTTTAAATAGCTTTGTTCACCTCTGTAAATCACGCAGTGACATTTAAGTATCCAGAAACTGAAGCTCATACAAATGCTATTGAAGGTATGGTGGGTATAATAAAAAGGGAGTTTTGAATGAAATATCAGTGGCAGTATACAGATTCTAGTTTAGTAAGTCGATATTTCCTTTTTGTACTGCACAGATTAAATAATATGCGTTTCCATTTTTGTGTTATTTTCTTGTTTTATTTTGCTTTAAAATGCAGTTTATTGAGATTATGATTTATTTGTGTTTTGATTATTAGTCCAAAGGGATTTAGTCCCGAAGGACTATTACTTTCGTTTTGCGATTTTGCGTTGAATCACTCTGAATGCCCGTTTCACTTTTCAAATTGTTGCCACTAAATGTTATCGCTCTGCATTAAATTTTAAAAAATGAAAAATCTGCATAAATGTATGCATGTTTCTCGCATTGTGATAAAACCTAGAGCCATCGAATTTTGAATGACGTAATCCTACTGCGAATATGGGCATCTGGAAGCCCTAATTTTGAATTTGAAATTTGCTTTATTATCGATTTTATGTTTTGTAACATTTCAACGAATTTCTGATTAACAAACTAAATGATTTCAAAGCGAGCAATGGCAACACTGTACGGAAAAAGAAAAACATTTTTATCTCCAGCGCACGAGACTTACGGAAATTCTAAAGATATGTTCATTTTAAAATGATTTTGCGATATTGATTTTGAACTGAATTTTATGGTTTGAGTACGTAGTACATGATATTTAATAAAAAAAGGTAGCACACGAAACGTTAAAAAAACGCGCCTTTGGACGTAATTTAAAATCTGAAATCTTTCAGATTTTTTTTTTTTTTTTGTTTTATTGAATTATTTTTTGGACACCATTTTACTTGGGAAGATGTCGCACATAAACAGAAATGGCCTAAAAAAATTGCCAATTTTCACCAAGAGAAACCCTGAAATATATTTTTCCTGGATTACGTCTTCACAAGAATTAATTTGTTATTAAAACTTGAGATGCAGATAATCAGAAAGTACTGCATTAATTTAAAATCTGCACTTTTTTACTTGTTTTAATTACATAATAATTAAGAAAAGAGTGATGTTAAAAATCAAATGTGATCACAGATTTCCCCAAAAAGAAAAAAATACTGCAGAGGCATGAAATGTAGTGAAAGATATAAAAAATTATTCCTGTGTTTTTTGTTGTAATAAGTTAGGCTGATCTGCATTACATATTTACTGGTGATTTATTTAGCGCTAATGAGTGTAGTTTGGTCAGGATTTCTGTTATAGTGAGCAGGCAGTTATCACTGTTTTCAGAGCAACAGATGAAAGAATTTGATAGTTAAGAAATTTTATGAATGCTTTTCAAGTTTCTTAAGTTTTGCATAGGCATTATAATACAGTTGTCACTGAAGAGCAATTATATTTTATATATACTTATTTTAAATAGAATTTTTAGCATTTTAGGCCACATATAGAGTAACAGAATATATAGCCTCATACGTATGAGTAATGGAAGCAGGTTAGATAGTTTGTAAAGGTATTTCTTTTGCAAATAATAAACAAATTATTTAGACTAAAACCTAAGCTTACAGAAGGAAAAAATTGCTTTAAAGATGCAGAATTTAAAGAAAAAAAAATTTAAATATTACTTGTAATTTTGAAATTAGAAAAAATATCTGTAAATACATATTTTTTTTTTCTATTGATAATAAAAGTGGCCGATTTGCTCTGGAACTGAATGAAAGAATCGATTCACTTTAATGAGTGAGTGATCTCTGTTCCAGCAAAAATGGTGCAGTAGTTCTTTAACAGTTCACCGAGAGCTCTTGTTGGGAAGGGTGCCAAAAATATGATTCCTCTTGTGTAAACACTAATATTCTTTCCTTTATTATTTACCAGAAATGTCTCTAACCTTTTTTTTTTGCATGCGTATATTATATACGTATATGCGGGTGCTTTTGGTTTGCTTGTGTTCCATCTGGTATTTACAAAACAAAGCATTAAAAAAATCTGAAAGGTTTCAGATTTTAAATTACATCCAAAGGGGCATTTTTTTTAACATTTTGTGTGTTACCTTTATTTATTAAATATCATGTTCTTCGCACTTAAACCATAAAATTCAGTTCAGCATCAATATCGCAAAATAATTTAAAATAAGCATATCTTTAGAATTTCTGATACACAGTTCCACGCGCTGGAGATAAAAAGGTCCCCTCCCC